>JAUTXW010003693.1:452500-618168 GCA_030620095.1 Kuschelorhynchus macadamiae | reverse complement strand
CTTATAGATGCATTATCGGATAATATATTATAGCAATCAGTTTTTAGCATACAAATTCTTTAAAATTAAGGGAAAAGAAACAAAATTAGATCTTTTCATTTAAATCTACGTATCACACTTGTATAGCTGATGAGTATGCAAAAGCACTAGGGTGAGGTTATAATAATTGTCATTAATGGTACAAATACGTACTGGATAAGGGAAGTGCGGTTTTTTAAGATATATTAAAGTAGATTAAGGTAAAAAATTAACGTTTCCATAAGATGTTTCTTGACGGTCTTGGAGAAAAACGAAATTAATTACCGAGATTATTGGCAATTTTTTTTTTACTCTTCGAACAATAGAATAATAATTCGAGATTTTCAAAACAGAGGCCCATTTAGGATTTTGGTATCCTTTAATTTTCCCGTCAAAAGGTTTTTATTTTCAGATCCCTAGGACGTACCGTTGAGATGTCCGAAGTGACAGCACGCATAGTTTAGAGTTTTACCTCTCACAGCACTGTCCTCGGAACCCTCGCAGTCATTGCGCTTTACATCGTCGTATAACCCCGGGTATCTACTAATAGTGATGTGAGACGAGAATATTCTTAAAAGAATATTCTCGAGAATATTCTCGGGGTAGAAAATTTTCGCCGATAATTTTCTCAAAATGCTTCTAGCAGGACGGTGTAAACGCGGCTTCACTCGGCTGGGTGTTACCGACGGAAAACGACTTTTAGCGATCAAAACGTACCGCGGGGAATCCTATTGGCTTTCATAATAATTCTTTCTGCCTGTCATATTAAGTAAAAACAAAGGGAAGAATTGGAATTTTCGTGTATTAAACTCGCTTAGTGGGCAAAATGAATAGAAGTGTTAAAAAAATAACCAAACCAAAAAATAATGTGTGGAATCACTTTAATTGTAAAAAACTTGAGGGAAAAGAAGTTTATGTTTGTAAATATTGTGCAACCGAATATATTAAAAATGCAACAAGGATGATTAAACACTTGTTAAAATGTTTGAAATGCCCCAGTAGTGTTAATGTTAAAAAAGGCATGGAAATAGTGGAAAAACGAAATGTATCGATTTTTTCTCCAAGTACTTCAGATTCATCCTTAAAAGGTATGTAATATTTAGTGGAAGGGTAGTGAATTTATACTAAAAAGCATTAAAAAAGGGTAGTTTCAGGGGGTATAATAAGTTTGTTGACTTTTTTTTGCTTGAGTAAAATTCAATATAAGTCAAGATAAACTATTTATTTTCAGATCAGGGTGAAGTGGAGGAGGCTGCAACAACTCTCAGCGAACCAAGTAGCGCAAGTTCTAGTTCCACCTTACGTAGCTTTATGGATTTTTCAAATAAAGAAGAGCAAGCCAAGTTGGATCAGTTGTTTGCACGAGCAATTTATGCTTCTGGAACACCATTTGCAATTTCGGAAAATAAACATTGGAAGTTATTTTTTCAAAAATTAAGGCCAACTTTTAAAATGCCTTCACGATATTCTTTATCCAATAAACTTCTAGAATCAGAATATGAAAGAACCGCAGCCAGCATAAAAAGCAAAATATGTAAAGCCAATGCCTTAGGCTTGCAGTGCGATGGTTGGAGCAACAGGAGAAACGAAGCCATTATTAATTTTATTATCACCACTCCTACACCTGTCTTTTTTAAGACTTTTACTACTGATACAAATAGGCATACTGCAGAATACATGGCCTAAAAAATTGAAGAAGTACTAACAAAAATAGGAACAGAAAAGTGTATTGCTCTAGTAATGGACAACGCCAGTGCAATGGCCAAAAAAGTACCAACATATATCTGTTTACGGTTGCATCGCCCACACACTAAACTTATTAATAGGAGACATCTCAAAAATGCGAACGATGGCTTCAATAGAAGATGATGTTAAAACCATCGTTAAGGAAATAAATAATTCTCACCTTTTACTGGCCACTTTCAAAAAAATCCAGACTGAAAAAAAGGAGACAACTGTGGCAATTATCCACTGCTTGAAAAGTGTTCTTGATACCAAATATGCCCTAAAATCTTTAGTAGTTTGTGAGACGGTAGAAAATATATTGAGCAAGCGGATAGCAAAATTAGTGTTAGATGAAGAGATTTTTTGGGTACGAGTGTTAAAATTGTACAATTTGATTACTCCTACTGTTGAATATATAACCAAACTAGAGTCAGATTTTCAGGAATGTTTAGCTAAAAGAAAGTGTACCGCTTTACACCTTATACATTTAGCAGCTAATATCTTAGACCCGCGTTTCAAGGGCGGTCATTTCATAAACGATGATTCAGGGTACTGAGTATTGATTATATAGCTACCGCAAAATATCAAGGTGAATCCGCACATTTAATCAGTCAGTAGTCAGAATTGGCGTATTATAGATCTAGTGAAGGATTTTTTGGAAAACCATATGTTTTAAGGTCAGTCAATAGTTTAGAACCTGAGATTTGGTGTAAAGGAACCTGCTTTGGAACAAAATTAAGTAAATTAGCAGTTCAAATTCTAGGAATGCCTGCAACCAGCGCCGCTACCGAAAGAAGTTTCAGCACATATGGTTTTATCTACTCGTCAAAAAGAAACCGACTGACAGCTGAGCGAGCCGGTAAAGTGACTTTTATAGCTCATAATTTAAAACTATTGGACCAGGCCGACCAGGTATCAACGATGTCCAAGTACGAAGATGAAGAAGAAAACCCATCTACTTTCCAGTACCAGTTGAATGATGGTGTTGAAGAAACAGAGGCAGTGGAAATAGTATTGGAGTCTGAGGGGTCAGGTTCGTCCGAGGATGAAAATAGTGATATGGACATTTTTTCTGATTTAAATTGAAATTTTTTTTTTAAAACTTAATTTTGTTTGTTACGTCTGTTTAAGATTTTATTTCGTGTTTTTGAGGATATTTTATGATTTTTTATTTGTCACAGAAGGCAGAATTTAAATTAATTTATTTTGTTAATATTGAAAAATAAAATCTCAGCTTTTCTGTTTGACATTTATTTAATAAATGATCTACTATATTTCATTAAATATATCTATTTTTCTAAAGTTTGTTCAAACCCAGCCATGACGAGGAATTAGTAAATTGGTTTTTGACAACCAACGTTTGTAGCCAAGAGCCCTCACTAGTGAACAATATATTTTTTGATTTAACTCATACAATACACGTTAAAAATCGCCCAATTTAAATCAATGGGTTTTTGTAGTTGCAGGTGTGGGCTGTCAAAAAATGAATTTAATATATCTCTTGAGTTTAAATGACCTCTAGGTGCTTTCGTGTTGGATTCAGTAGGTTGTTTGAAAATTCTCATACTCGAGATTATTCTCAAGAATATTCTCGAGAATATTCTCCATTTTTGTATTTTCGAGAATTTTCCATCACTATCTACTAAACGTACCAAAATGTATCTTCCTATCTGCAACCGTCTCGAAATGACGACTATGCAATAGTAAATGCATGCAGCATGCGATTATAGCAATAACTCATTCCTTTCTATCATAAGAAGGCGGAATAAGAGTTGACTTTGTAGGCATCTTTGACTTTAACGGGTCGAGGGTGGTTTATGCGATATTTTCCTTAACACACGCCCAGTTTACTTCTGCACAATCTGTTTAATTTCTATTTCGATTTTCGGGTCGCTTCAGTGCGTTTCTTCTATTAGTTATATTATGGGTTATATATTGATATTAATTTTATTAAAAATATTTTGAACACTAAAATTGACATGATGAATATATACTTATTTACACAAGTACCACAGAGATTTTCTTTTAAGAAACAATTGAATGCCAAACATTTTTTTAAGTTCGAAAAGGTTTTTCCATTACATTCTGTAGACGCAATAGTAGAGGTATATACCCATTTTTAGATAAAGTGTGATTACCTACCGAATTAGAATTAATCTACAAGAACTGATTTTAGAAAGCTGTGTGGAGCTGTTGTTAATGCCTGTTAATCTCTTAAAGTTTATCATAGATAATATCGCCTAAAACACATTTGGTGCCACCTTTACTCTCTTACAAATACTTGTTACGAGAAACCACTGATTAAAACTAACCTAGCATCGTTTCATGTTGGTCGTTTCTACATACTTCAGATGTGCAATATTTCACCGTCTATACCTTCACCTTATCTGTAATTTAGGACTTCAAGCACACGTTATGAAATTATTTAATAAAACTAAATTAAGCCCATGCTTCTATCTTACTTTTTTTATAATCTCTTCAAAAGACAAAAAAAATGCTATTAAATAGATAAAAATAATATAATTCATATTAATATTTGGATATTTTAATTAGGTCTAACATGATTTTTCATTTAAAAAGTAAAATAAATAGTATAGACTAGTGACTCTCGACTATCATTGTTAGTTCAATCCAAACTACTATGAACAAAAAATAAAAAGTTACTTAAAAAATAGTTTACGAAAACACCCCTTAATTGGCAGTTGTTTAATTTCGTTTACTATCGCCGATCATTGTATAAATTATAACTCTAATTTATAATATCCAACCAGCTTGTCAAACAAAAATAATACATTGCATTAGATAAGGGGTTGTCTAACATGTGATTAACTAAAAAAAAAAGGTTTTTGCCTTTTAATACATACAACATAACATAATAAACTGATAAATAAATATCATTGTTGATTTAATTATAGTTTCTTCCTATTTAATTTATATAATATTATACCTAGAAGGGAGAAAAAATGCGTATACGTAATTATAATTCTTGTTGATGAATAACTTGGAAACGAAACCCTGCCGAAAAAAAGCACCTCAGATTTGTGATTAGTTCCTCTAGTGTATCATAGAAAATCACTAAAATTGGGAGAAGTAAACAATTACCCCTTAATAAAGCCGAGAAATTATTACCGTTTGTGAATTTAGCAGATTTAAATTTGAATTGAGGGTATAAGTAAATAAAAATTATTACTATTTCAACAACCATAACTTTTTAATAATGAGTAAACTAGAAAGGGTATATACATACGCCTATGGCTGCTATATGCTTAGGCTCAGGTAACAGAAGATAAGATAAAATGGAAAATGGCAGGTGCTAACACAATAAACATCTGTCGGAGCAAGGAACCAATCGGAGGCTTCCTAGAAAGGAACATTTGGAACTGACCATATAATCTTCTTTCTTTTACACACAAAATACGGAGAACAAAACTTGGATTTTAGAAAACGTATTAAATGAGGGTTCTAGCATAGAATGTTATAAAAATCTGTTAGTTCTCCTTAGATTCGTTTTTTTTTGTATTAATAATATGGTTGTTGAAGTGTAATTAACCAAAATAGTAATTTACATTACAAGGCAGTTAGGTGACTTATTACACTACGAATAGTTTTAAAGAATATAAACTAGTACTGTAATAACACGGACGCGTATCGTATAATATTTTATTTCATAATGTTTTTTTTAATATGGAACTCATACTATCACTTGTTTAATATGACATACATTTTATCTGTCAACATGACGTTCGACTTGACAAAATTCAGGGCACTGGTAGGCAACACTTTAGTACTGTAATAAGCTATTTACAGGTCGCCGTAAGTAGTTATTTACCGGACAGTATAAAATAAAAGTAATTTCACCGCACCCTGAGGTCTATACTCCCGAAGTTTCTGGCTTTCCGTCTCTCTCTAACGCTTTGTCTCTTCTGGGAAAATAAATCTTCTGTTCAAACATTAACTGTGATATATCGGTGGGTTTGTAAGATCGACCGCATGTTAAACAATAAATAAAAAATCAAGGTTCTTATTTAAAAAAACGAAGTTGACCTGGAAAACGAAACGTCTGATTTTAAATATTGGTGCATTATCTTGTAGATGAGAGTGGCTATAAAGATGTTAAGTTTATTTTTTAATATCTCTTCAAATGGAGCCCGAAAAAAATGAAAAGGAAAATGACGATTTTCGTTTTTTTACGGATATTTTTGGAAGCAGTCGGAGTTTTTCAACAGATTGCGCAACTTTGCCCTAATTTAACTAACCTCGTATTTCTTGAGGTTTTCGAGATGCCAATGCTGTCTCATCGAATTTGTAACACCCTCTATAGACACTCAATAGATAAATGTCTTTTTGTGATTAAATAATTAATAATTTGTTTGACGCCGACTTTATAAAGTTAAATTTTCAAGATAGAATGAAATATTAATTTTTTACTTTTTAGTGCTTTTTAACGCATTTTCAGATCACTTGTATGTAAATAACTTACTATGTATGTAAACAAATCTAGGAAGTCGATGTCAACCTGATTCTAATTGTCGAATCGATTTAAAATTTTGCAATGTAATTTGGATAAAAATACAATAATTTGGTTCTATCGAGTTAACCTGATCAGCTGGATGGTACCAGATGGTTTCGCTGTACCACCTAGTAAACTCCTGTGGTTTGGACTCCTTTGGTTTGTTTTGAGTATAATCGTTTTTTCTCTACATCTAATAATAATACTAAATAAATAAAACAAAAAAAACAATTTTTGTTAAAATTTAATTTTTTTTTTAAATTAAGAAATTGAATAGAATTTCTTTTTTCTTTTTTTTTGCTATTTTAAAGGGAATAAAAAAACTACATAAAATACAATCAATTTGGACGGATTTCCTACAAAAAAAATCCAGGGGAAAGGCCGAGAGAAAAGCAGTTCGTTCTTATATATATATATATATATATATATATATATATATATATATATATATATATATATATATATATATATATATATTTCGCAAATATTTTTCTTGAACCTTCAAATATATATTGTAATTAGGTACTTCTTTTCTTGGGATGCGTGTTCATAAAATTAAAACGATTTTTTAATTATTTGTCATATTTAATTTAATTTGACGTTTCGACAGGTAGTTCTGTCTTTTTCAAAAATGTTTTTATTTTATTTTTCCATGAACTGAAACAACACTATATATTTCAGTTAGTCTGCAATAGATGTTCTGTGTTTGTATTTGTTTGACAAAATGACAATGTGCTATGTGTATTTTATTTTGCTTAAATGTTAATTGGTGTTATTGTCCTTTTGATTTACGTCTCATGGAAAAATAAAATAAAAACATTTTTGAAAAAGACATGGAACTACCTGTCGAAACGTCAAATTAAATTAAATTTGACAAATAATTAAAAAATCGTTTTAATCTTATGAACACGCATCCCAAGAAAAGAAGTACCTAATTATATATATATATATATATATATATATATATATATATATATATATATATATATATATATATATATATATATATATATATATATATATATATATAATATGACGTTGGTGTACGTGGAATGAAAACATACTATCATTTAATGCTCTCAACGAAAGCCATGAGTCACAATGTAATTCAATGCCGGTCGTGGCATTAGCCAGCGGAGTAGTTGTTTTTGTGATTCCATTTTGTGCCTTTGCTCTACACGGGGCTCGCTAGTCTATGGCGGCCTGATGAGCTCTAATAAGAGCGAAATCGCGATCGTCGTTTGACTAAAATGGATCATTGTGTCTGCTGTGATGCAGAACATGTTCCAAACAAGGATCATTTTTTGGTTTCTTGTTATGATATATATATATATATATATATATATATATATATATATATATATATATATATATATATATATATATATATATATATATATATATATATATATATATATATATATATATATATATATATATATATATATATATATATATATATATATATATATATATATATATATATATATATATATATATATATATATATATATATATATATATATATATATATATATATATATATATATATATATATATATATATATATATATATATATATATATATATATATATATATATATATATATATATATATATATATATATATATATATATATATATATATATATATATATATATATATATATATATATATATATATATATATATATATATATATATATATATATATATATATATATATATATATATATTATATATATATATATATATATATATATATATAATATATATATATATATATATATATATATATATATATATATATATATATATATATATATATATATATATATATATATATATATATATATATATATATATATATATATATATATATATATATATATATATATATATATATATATATATATATATATATATATATATATATATATATATATATATATATATATATATATATATATATATATATATATATATATATATATATATATATATATATATATATATATATATATATATATATATATATATATATATATATATATATATATATATATATATATATATATATATATATATATATATATATATATATATATATATATATATATATATATATATATATATATATATAGCTCGGAAGAACGAACTGCTTTTCTCTCTGCCTTTCCCCTCGATTTTTTTTGTAGGAAATTCGACCAAATTGATTGTATTTTATGTAGTTTTTTTTATTCCCTTTAAAATAGCAAAAAAAGAAAAAAGAAATTCTATTTAATTTCTTAATTTAAAAAAAAATTTAATTTAACAAAAATTGTTTTTTTTTGTTTTATTTATTTAGTTTTATAATTAGATGTAGAGAAAAACGATTATACTCAAAACAAACCAAAGAAGCCCAAACCCAAGGAGTTTACTAGGTGGTACAGCGGAACCATCTGGTACCATCCAGCTGATCAGGTTAACTCGATAGAACCAAATTATTGTATTTTTATCCAAATTACATTGCAAAATTTTAAATCGATGCGACAATTAGAATCAGGTTGACACCGACTTCCTAGAATTGTTTACATACATAGTTAGTTATTTACATACAAGTGATCTGAAAATGCGTTAAAAAGCACTAAAAAGCAAAAAATTAATATTTCATTCTATCTTGAAAATTTAACTTTATAAAGTGGGAGTCAAACAAATTATTAATTATTTAATCACAAAAAGACATTTATGTATTGAGTGTCTATAGAGGGTGTTACAAATTCGATGGGACAGCATTGGCATCTCGAAAACCTCAAGAAATACGACGTTAGTTAAATTAGGGCAAAGTTGCGCAATCTGTTGAAAAACTTCGACTACTTCCAAAAATATCCGTAAAAAAACGAAAATCGTCATTTTCATTTTCATTTTTTTCAGGCTGCATTTGAAGAGATATTAAAAAATAAACTTAACATCTTTATAGCCACTCTCATCTACAAGATAATGCACCAATATTTAAAATCCGACGTTTCGTTTTCGAGGTCAACTTCATTTTTTTAAAGACGAATCTTGATTTTTTATTTATTTTTTAACATGCGGTCGATCTCACAAACCCAACGATGTATCACAGTTAATGTTTGAACAGAAGATTTATTTTCCCAGAAGAGACAAACCGTTAGAGAGAGACGGAAAACCAAAAACTTGGGGAGTATGGACCTCAGGGTGCGGTGAAATTACTTTTATTTTATACTGTCCGGTAAATAACTACTGACGGCGACCTGTAAATAGCTTATTACAGTACTAAAGTGTTGCCTACCAGTGCCCTGAATTTTGTCAAGTCGAACGTCATATTGACAAATAAAATGTATGCCATATTAAACAAGTGATAGTATGAGTTCTATATAGGGCAGTCCAACAATCTGTCATGTCCTACGACAGCATAGGTTGACAACTTAGAGTTTGTTTAAAAGTTACACCTAATTGCGCAACTTGACCAATGATAAAATAGTAAACGTTTGTCTTAAATGTAATTTCCAATTAGGCAGTCCAACAAAACAGCTGCTTGTCCGACGACAGCTATTTGACCAATTTATTGAGGGACTTATCAACCCAATATTTAAGCCTCATTGGCTAAATCAGTCTGTTTGTCCTACGACAACCCAAAAATGACATGACAGTGACAGATCGTTGGAGTGCCTAATTAAAAAAAACAGTATGAAATAAAATATTATACGATACGCGTCCGTGTTATTACAGTACTAGTTCATATTCTGTAAAACTATTAGTAGTGTAATAAGTCACCTAACTGCCTTGTAATGTAAATTACTATTTTGGTTAATTACACTTCATACACCAAATTTCAAGGCAATATATTAAAGAATTTCAAATTTGTCGCAGAAACTCTTAGAAAAAGATTCAAAATGGCGTCACTCTGCCATTTTAATTTTTTTTTGTTTGCTATGGGATAGTTTCGGCAGAACCCTGAATACTCCCTGAAAATGTCTCCAAAATTGACCAAACCATCTCGGAGTAATCGGTGTACAACCATATTACTAATACAAAAAAAAAACGAATCTAAGGAGAACTAACAGATTGTTATAACATTCTATGCTAGAACTTGACTAGGCCGCTATTTTGTTTCGCCATACTATATTTTTACCAAAATGTTACCAGGTCATCCCCCAACCAAAATTTGAAGTCAATCGGCTAACTAGTTTTTTAGCTATGTCGCTAACAGACAGACCAACAGACTCATGGAGTGTCAGAGGGTGATTTTTTTTTCACGATAACGATACATTCCTTTTACGAGCGAAGAAAAAATAAGAGAAATTTGACGTGGTGGTAGACAAAAATTATTTTGTATATAAAAAATAAAATAACTTTGACGTGTTTCGCCGTTTTTCGAAATATATATATCGAAGAAAAAGAGTATACGCCAGTGATCTGCACAATTTTTCAGTGGCAACATTCACTCCAAACTATGTTTTCAATTTTATACGAGTTTGATAGTTATCTCGGTTTATGCGTTCTTCAAATGATTTTTTTTACTTGATTCATTAGTATTTATTCCTCTTAAAAATATCGAATAACGCCTATGACACCCAAAATCCAATCCCCCTGAGACACTGACCGAGACAATTTCTGGTGCAAATTTGAAACGAATTGGTGTGACCGTTCTTATGTTATCGTTCGGGCAAATGTTTTACCTGCCTAGGATGACCCTGCGTAGTCGAAAAAAATTATATATTAGTCCAGGGGGGGCTCGCAGGGGGGAAAAACAATACGACTTTTTCTATAAATTAAATGTAATAATATATATTATGTAATATAATACTTAATATAAAATATTTACAATTTTCCAGGGTGGGAAAAGCGCCCAGCCCAGACATATAATATACAAGATGCGTAAAAAATACGTACACGCAAATAGGCAAAACAAAAATGATGAAATCCAAATTTCTCAGGTAGCCGAATTAGAGAGCTTAAAAATATGAGTTAAAAAACCATTTAAAGTGTTTTTGTACGATGTGTAATTTTATATATATATATATATATATATATATATATATATAAAGTTCGTTTATCTTTTTTAACAAACGGTGAAAGACGTGAAATTTCCTCTATTTTTTATATAAATAGATTATACACTACACAGGGAGCCCTAGAGATATAAAGCAGCCTCCAAAAACCAAAAATATTATTTTGTTTTAAAGCAGTTGGGAATGTTAATTTTGTTTAGACTACATAAAGTGATCCTAACTAACTTTTTAAAAGAAAAAATATACGGTCTGCGTAAAGTTTTTTATTATCGACTTTAGCAAAAACAGGTATTCTTTCAGATTTAGATTATTAAAAAAATAAGTTGCGTGGAAAAAATTTGCCATATAATCATCGGCGTCTGCAAGATTTAGTCCAGGGGGGGCTCGCAGGGGGGAAAAACAATACGACTTTTTCTATAAATTAAATGTAATAATATATATTATGTAATATAATACTTAATATAAAATATTTACAATTTTCCAGGGAGGGAAAAGCGCCCAGCCCAGACATATAATATACAAGATGCGTAAAAAATACGTACACGCAAATAGGCAAAACAAAAATGATGAAATCCAAATTTCTCAGGTAGCCGAATTAGAGAGCTTAAAAATATGAGTTAAAAAACCATTTAAAGTGTTTTTGTACGATGTGTAATTTTCAAATTTCAAAATTCCATTTCTTTTTTATCCGAGGTTTTATCCCTAATTTTAATTTTAGTAATTGCTGACCGTGTTCACGTTCTGCATGACTAATGACAAATTTTTTTCTTAAAACTGACACATGACAGCTTGATTTGTATAATTAAGATATAAAATTTAAAGTAGACAACTATAAATTTAGATATTTTACAGTACCTATCTTACACAAAAAAAAACAGTTAAGTAATTTGTGGAAATTAAAAATTAATTCTCAGAACATGCTAAATACCAAAAAAGGGTTGTTTGCAAATTTCTCTTACAAAAAAAAGTTAAGAAAGCTTTTTGACTTGTATTTGCAGGCTTTTTAATTTGGCTGTTTCAAAAATTTGAATTACAGTTTTTTTTTATTTACAAATTTTGATTTTTATATTTGTTTTGTACCCTATATATGAAATCACATATTCTTTTTAATCCATTGTGTTTTTAAATTATAAAACTATATTTAAGATTTAACATTTTTAATCTAACTCAAGCATACCTATAGAAGAAAAAAACCGGTTAGTGCTCTGCTCTCATGAGGCACCTAGTCATACCACAAATAAAATTGCTCCATTATAGGTAAGTAAGATGTATGTACCTACCTAATTATTCTGTTTAACAAGCGCCTACTACAACTACTGCATGGAACTTTTGCAATATTTTTTATAACTATTATTTAGACTAAAACAATTCTTTAGCGAAAAAAATTATACCGATGATATCAGCAATGTACAGATGTAGGTGGTATTTAAGTAAAAAAAGTAAAGTAGATGTATATAATGCCTTCTTTTTATCTCATTTGAGATACCTAATGCCTGTGTGGGGAATGTGTGGTACAACAAACTTTAATAAAGTTCAAGTCCTTCAAAATAAGGCACTTAAAGTGCTTTTTAATTATAATAGTATGACAGACACAGATACCTTATACAGGGAGTTGGGAGCTGTTAGATTAAACAAAATATTGTTTAAAATAATAAATAAACAACAAAAATGTAATACCAATATTATATATTCAAAGAATGTGCACAATTATCATACAAGAGCACAAAATAATATATATCAATTGTTTACTAGAACTACCATTGGAATTAAAAATCCCATACTGGATGCATCGAAAATCTACGATAAACTTCCTGATTATATAAAAAATATGAATATATATAGTAGATTTGTAAAGAATTTAAAAACGTATTTAGGTGTAAAGTAGTCAATTAAGAACTGTACTGTGATTTATTTATTAACTCTCGAGGCCAGAGCTAGAGGCACTATTTAGAGAGCTTTACTTAGATATGTAATTTATAAATTAAATTTGAGAAATAAAGTTTTGTTTTCGAAAAAAAAAAACCTAGGTAAAAACGTTTATACTTGCGTTTATATTAAAAATAAATAATAAAGAGGTACCTATTGCCCCTGGAATTATAATAAATTAATAACCTAAATTCCTATTATCAAAAAATGTATGTAAAACTTTTGGGAATTTTATATAATATGGCATCCCTTCGATTATCATAATAGCACTTTTCCTATTTTCCATATATCTGTATTTTTGAAACATGCCTACTTAGACGATCTTTAATCAAATGACGGATTCATTCCTCCAATAGTATGAAGATACAATAATGTGCTTCTTCAACAAAATTCTTAATAATAAAGATCTGAAAACAAATTTACATTCCTATTACGACTATTAGTATGATTACAAGTATAAACAATAATAAAGGTACTTACTAATTATGAAAAATTAATTTAGTTAAAATAAGAAGGTACTTAAATACTGGCTTTAATAAATATGAATGTTTATAAATAAACATAACAAAGTCCATTGTTCCAAAAAAAGTTTAAAATATTGTTTCAGGTATTAATGTAGAAATCTTATCCAGAGCGTGAATGCATACATTTTCAGGCTTTGGGTCCCAAAAATATTGATAGATCATGAAAGCACACGAATATGAATAAAAGACCGGCGTAGGATTCTATATTTTGTTTAGTAGGTACATATTATATTAAACGTATAAAACAAAAAGGTATAATTACAAATGACAAAAACATACCCCAATAAGATTTTAAAATAAGCTCACTGGGATTAAAAACACGGCAAAACTCACAATCACTAATACTCACAATCCGAAACGACACACAACAACCAATAAACCGATAAATACAACTATTCTCTCTACCCGACACCCGACGAAAAAGAACGCCAATGATTAAAACAAAATGCAACGCCTTACCGAAGAAGGCCGAGCTCTCCAACGTTGCCAGGTAACTAAAAATACCTTAGTTTTCTTAAGTTGTATTGTAGAGCAAATTACGGGAACGTAAAAAATTAAGGTTACTATAATAAATTAAAGATAAACATTGACAAAACTAAATACATATTTTTCAAGCAAAAAAATAAACAAGTTGACCAAATAGTATTAAAAATAAATGACCTAATCCTTGAAGAAATCCAAGATATAAAATACCTAGGACTAATAATTGACAATAACCTTAACTGGGCTCAACATATAAAATCCATCTCAAATAAAATCCTAGCTATGGTACCAATAATATACAAATGCAGAAATTATTATTCAGTCACATTTTAGATATCAACTACCGGTATGGGGAACATGTGGTGTAACACATTTTAATTCAGTTCAAGTACTTCAAAACAAAATATTAAAAATACTTTTCGGTTATGATTAGATGACTAGTACCGAAAAATTATATAAAGAATTAAAAATACCAAAATTAGAGACATTTTTAGAATTAGAACAGGTAAAACGTATGTATAAAATTTTAAATAACTATCAAAGATGTAATGTGGATATTCAAATATCTAACAAAATCCATAATCATGATACTAAATCCAAAAATAATATCTATTTTAATTCTTATAAAATAAATATAGGACAAAATAATCAAATTGTACCAACTTCAAAATCCTTCAATAAAATCCCAGGAAGTGTGTGTAAACCCCTCGATTTCTGGGCTCCTTTGGTTTGTTTTGACGAGTCCAATAGATTAACAGTAACATGTTAAAGATATTTTAATACTAAAAGTAAACAATAAATTATTGTTTAAAAAAATACTAGAAACACGCTTTTTTCAGTAACGCATTAAAAAGTACAAAATAATGTATTTTACTTAAAATATTTTATTACGGTATATGCATTCTATCCTTGACAATATTATTTATCCTCATTGTACATTAAACCAAAAAATTTAAATTTTTGTTGAATATATTATAGGCATTTGCTAAACTGGTCGCTTCTTAATGTTCAGTGACTATCCCAAAAAGCGTGGGGCACTTTTTGATTACGAATTTTTTTATTAATTAATCTCGACAAAAGGCTCCACGCTTTTTGGAATAGTCATTGAACATAAAGATGTTACAAATTTTCGGCTCCAAAATTTCAGCGATTCTAGTTAACTATGTCCTGGATAATTTAGATTACAGTACCTACCCTTTCACGTACCATTTGCTAAACGGTAATGGATTCACATTGCGCTTGAAATATTCAACACAAGTAACGAAATAACTCACACATACAGTCCATCGTTGAACATGAAAGTTAACAGATCATTCCCTTTCTCGATATGCGAGTTATTCGTACTGATGAATATGTTTAAAAAAAGCATATATAGGTTATTAATTTTTATTCTTACTATCCACTGAATATGAAAATAAATTGGGTATGAAAAGAGAAATCAATTTAACTCACCCAAACTTTAGAGAGAGCAGCCTTAAACTCTTAAAATATCTTTTGATAAAAAATATGTTTAATACATTCCTTGACAACACCAAATATAGATAAAAGCACCTTAGAACATTTTCCAAACATCTAGTCAGTAGTCAGTCAACCAAGCCCGTTGCAAACATTGCTCTCTCAGGATGCTTTGTCACAGACGACTATTATTCGAAACTAAACAGAAATTGTCCAATCGCGTTTTTGCGCATTAACTTTTATTAAAGATATAACTTAAAAATCAAAGGCATATAATAGAGTCTCTATTCGGACGCGAGAAAGAAAGCTTCGAAAATGCCAAATGTGATTTTGGCGAAACGTCAGCAAAACTGTTCTTTTCAGAACGACAGTAGTGAACGGATGTACACCCGGAATGAAAACACATTGTATTTTTCCATCCGTGAAGGAGTAAAAATCAACATCTTCTCCCCATAGTCCTTAGTACCCGTAGTCTTTCACAACATTAGCAAAACTATTATTTTCAGAACCAAAGTAGGGAACAAATTTAACGGATAATACATATATACCGTGTATCTCAGAATAGATAACGATTTTTGTATGTGCAGGAGAAGTAAACTTTTTCCAAAATATATCGGACATTTTTCTAAGAAAATGTTGTTTAGAAATTAACTTTATTCCTACGAGTCGAAATTTGAAAAGATCAGGAGGTCGGGAATTTCGTTTGCCTAATTCAAATATAACTCTTTAGGATTTATGTTTACTTGAGCCGAAAGCACCTTTTGTAATATTTTCAGATTTGTCAAGTAGCCTTGACAAGGGCTGTTTGTTCACTATGCTAGTCATTGCTGGTAAAGGTACTTTCTCGGGTAACATAAATTCCAGGAGCAACATTTATTTAAGATTAGGTAGGCAAAATGGCATATCTACGTATATCTATGTTCAATTCCAAACAACTTTTTCTTATAAAATTTTACAATATCTTTTACAGAAAAAAATTCTTGTGCCTACACAAAAAATAAAAACTTCCCTGTCAAGGCCTGCTTAGCTTTTCAAAAATGAAAGTATGACTTTTCGGCTACACATTTTTTCATCATTTAAGTACACCTCTTTGTTCACCTATCTTGGAAGACACTGTATAATCTTCCGCATCAGAATAAATCCAGCATCTCCAGTACCTAAATCTAATACCAACACTAAATAAAACAGTAAAATTATTCTATAAAGTTGTCACGAATGTTACAATTTTAACACCACTATAAAATATTCCCAGAAGCAATTCTTAAGCCGGGAGAAATTGTAACGAAAGTTTGGCAACGTGGCAAAGGCGATTATAGAAGGTCAATAAAATTCTCCCTAGCTGGGTTTTGCTTTATTTGCTGTAATGCTGTAAAGCCGTGTATGTACTCTCCGACATCTTGTGGCAGTAGGCCTTTTTACTAAAATTCTATCTTTACTTATTTATAGTTTTCTGTGAAGGTATTTAAACGCTGCAAATTGAATTTACTTAACAAACTCAAGATATAAATTTCGAAAAAGGAGTAGGTATTTGAAGGTTTTTGAATTTGACCGTTTAAAATATGCGAAGATGGATAATATTGGCGGTGCATTAAGTATTTTGTAAACGCAGTGCCGGTTTAAGTTAGTTTGCGGCCCGGTGCTACAAAAACGCAACGCCCCCTGCCCGGTCGGAACAAAGCATTAAAACAAAGCTATTTTTTAGAAATACTTCACAAAATGAACAATAATTTTACAAAAACCAAAATAAAATGAAACTTACATAAACATAAATTAATGCGAACGCCAAGAGATAAATAAAATATAAACCAACGCTTTAACAAAAATTATAATATAATAAAGTAAGTGTAACATAAAAACTATAATATAATTATTTAAAAGGTTGTTCAAGGTTTTCAGGCTACCTATTGTAGTCAAGCGGCCTTGGCAATCACCATATATATATATATATATATATATATATATATATATATATATATATATATATATATATATATATATATATATATATATATATATATATATATATATATATATATATATATATATATATATATATATATATATATATATATATATATATATATATATATATATATATATATATATATATATATATATATATATATATATATATATATATATATATATTTATATATATATATATACACATCTCATGTCTAATATGAAGCCCGGTATGTCCCACAGACTACCCGAATCCCGGTCTAAATATTGGTTTGAACAAAGTGTATTTTATTGAAAAATAATTTAAATCTTACAGTTATTGCAAGCAAAGGCAGAGGGGTAACATTTTCTTAATATACAGAAATCGTTATATTTTCCAGGTTTTATAAATCCCATACGTTTTTAGAAAATAAGAAGCCCGCTGTGTAAAAATGTATATACTTGTTAAATTATACGAAGCCCCTCTGCGTTGCCAATATGCTCAAGCGATACAAGCATTTTTATTTATTCTTAACAATTATCATACCTATTTTTTTTAATGGAGAATTATATTAAGTAAACATTTTTAACTGTGAATAAGGTAATTCGAAAAACTGAAGAAGTAATTTTTGTAATAGACTAATAGTTTCTATGCGTTAATAGAAAAAATGGTTTTATTATATTTGGTACAATTTTAAGTATTCTATTTCAAAGTATTGTATTATGATTATCAATCAGATTATTAATGCAAGAAAATGTTTTTGTTGTGGTACTTTACCATTTGTTTTATTTTGATTTGATCGTATGTGGCGTTTGAATTAATCACCAATTAATGAAAAATATAAAGTTTTATAAATTGTGGTTATCTCCATATGTAAAAACCCTTGTTCGGAAAATAAATGTTTAAGAACTTATAGTTTATCTGTTAAAAAATTATTGCACATTTAAGGGTCGTAGTCATTACTAACTAACAAAAGAAAATAAAACTAATACTTTGGATATAAAACTTTATTAAAAAAATATGTAGTTATTTACATATTTAAAGTACTAACTGCTGTCAAGTACTATTTTTAGCAATATGATTATACAATACAAGAAAATGTTTATTTTTTTTTGTGACACCTTACCACTCACAGAAAGGCTATAAAAAATGTAAAGTTTTAATAGTGCAACATTATTTAAGTCTATATAGTTACTAACACAATAAAACTAACTGCTTTCAAGTACTATGTATAACAATCGGATTAGGGGGGTAATTGGAACCAATTGTTCAAAAAGATTTAAAGTTCCCAATCAGTGGAGTATTTATGGCGTCATTCTAATGAAGGTTTTGTTTTAAAATTTAAAAAATGCATTAAATGTGTTGACAATACGTGTTCATAGTTTAATACAGATTCAGGTAAGATATGTTTTATCTCTTTTATAATGTAAAATAGATCTAAAAGGTTGTAATATTTACTAGATAAAACTTAAATATTGTGAAATGAGATCTTCCATCTTAGTTATGAATGAATGATTTAGACTTGTCTACAAGGATACATCACCCGTCCCCTAACAAATATTTTCTAATGTTTTTAAGAAGGGACTTCACAATAATGAAAGGAAGCATCCATTTAGTACGAAAGCTCTCACGGCTGGAGTCAACTAAGAAATCATGGTTCTTGAGCTTAGACCTTTTCAAATTGAAATTTGTTTCCTATTTACAAAATTACAATTTGACCTTTTTTTCCCATTTTCTACGAGCCATGTGTGCCATGACCAAGCATAAATATACATTTCCATTAATAAGTTCTAAACAGTTCAAAAAATTAAATTAATGTAAAAGACCAAGAAGTTACAGAACAGAATAACTAATTTTCATTTATAGTAAAAATGGTTAGTGGCACTGTAGTAAAAATTCCTGTCAGGTAAAAGGAGTCACAACCTGGGAAAAAGTAATGCCCTATAAAGTGTTCTGAAATGTTTTATAGCCACTCTGTAGGCATTATTCACAGCATACAGTAAATCAAATGTTATATTATAAAAACTAAAAAAATTAAAATATTAACACTCACTATCTCAAAAACGAATGCCTTGCAAGCACATGTTAATATGAACTTCTAGCCCTAAAGTGAGCCAAAAATTATGTCCTGCATTTTTTGTCACCAACCAAAAAACACCCTTTATCAAAGTAAATGCAAAATTTGGCCACTAAATACAATTTGATATTAGCTCGAAAGCTGGCCTCATGTTTCATTGCTAAATCTGCTTAAAAGCAGATGATCTTTTTTTATATATATATTTGTCCTGTTAATGCTTAGAATATACTGCACAGGCGGGACTAATGATTAAAGTTGGTGCTTATAGAAAAAAATAGTTTAGACAGTAATAAACTTTAGGTCAGATATACAGGGTTATCAAAACATACAAACAAATGGATTTCAACACTAAAATTACAAAAAATATAATTTTTGTGGTGGCAGTTTTAAAGGTCAGCAAAGTTTTTTCAAATATGTTATTTTTTAACATACTGCCGTGCGAATTTTCTATATTTTTCTGAACAAATTTTCTAAATATTAATCAGTAGAAAATAGTTGAATGTTAATTTAATTAAAAATATAATGATATTAACCTAATAATGTGTCAAAAATGAGGATCTTGTAGGATTTATTTTGTCTTTAGCGCAAGATATGCTAGTATTATTTTCCCTACCGCTTAACAATTAACCGAAACCATTTTGCTGTACATTTTTTAGCGTTCATAAAAATATCTAAAGCAAGTTCTAAAATCCGCTTTGAACGTTTCATTAATATAAAAATATTCCAGCCACAATTTGTTATCTCGTCTATGTCACTAATATTCACTAAATTCACTTTCGCGCGTTTTTTTGAAGCCCGGGCCACGAATTCCCACCTCGACTTCATAACCATAATACAAAAATGTCTAATCTTGTTATTAAAATTATAATCCAAATTTTCTGCGGCGCTGCTATGTCGCCGGTACGGTTAAACTCGTCGTATTTAGTGGGGCTTTTCAAACCCATAGAACCTATACAGAGTTGAACATCATTTACACACAACGACTATAGCGCCAACTACAGTACGATAGCGTGAACCCTGACGCGTATGTTTTTAGACAGTAACATGTAAATATGCAGCCCAAGCAAAAAATTAGGTACAGTTTTCTTTAACTTTGGTGTGAACGTAGGAAAGCTTTATACACGTTTGTATTTAGGAAGCCCGAAGGTGGGCTTCCAAAGGTCGCAATGGGCTTCGAATGCCCGTGCAATATGACATTTCGGGCTTCCGAATGACGGAAGATGTAGGTATATATATATATATATATATATATATATATATATATATATATATATATATTATATATATAAGTATATATATGAGTATATATATATATATATATATATATATATATATATATATATATAAGTATATATATATATATATATATATATATATATATATATATATATATATATATATATATATATATATATATATATATATATATATATATATATATATATATATATATATATATATATATATATATATATATATATATATATATATATATAGTGTGTCCCAGATTCGCTTCTCTATACAGGGATCTCGGCTCCTATTATACCTACAGCAAAGGTTAAATGGGGAAAGTTTTAGAGGAAACTTATAAGCTTTATACACGTTTGTATTTAGGAAGCCCGAAGGTGGGCTTCCAAAGGTCGCAATGGGCTTCGAATGCCCGTGCAATATGACATTTCGGGCTTCCGAATGACGGAAGATGTAGGTATATATATATATATATATATATATATATATATATATATATATATATATATATATATATATATATATATATATATATATATATATATATATGAGTATATATATATATGTATATATATATATTTATATATATAAGTATATATATATATATATATATATATATATATATATATATATATATATATATATATATATATATATATATATATATATATATATATATATATATATATATATATATATATATATATATATATATATATATATATATATATATATATATATATATATATATATATATATATATAGAGTGTGTCCCAGATTCTCGTCTCTATACAGGGATCTCGGCTCCTATTATACCTACAGCAAAGGTAAAACGGGGAAAGTTTTAGAGGAAACTTATTGCATTCCATATCCTGCTTCAGATTTACGATCGATCAATTGTTTTTCGAAATATCGGGAAAAAACCGAAAATGGCGGATTTCGTTTTTGGCTTTTATATCCAGAACGGTAAATTTGACAGCGGCCAAAATGTGACAATATTTGGACACATTTTTAAGAAAAATAAGATGGCGTATACGACACGTCTTCATTGTTTTTTGTTAACCCGCAACCCGCCTCAACTTTCATTTTTCTTATGGCCGCCATGTTGGATTTTTCGATTTTTGGAAAGAGCCTAAAATTTCCAGTCTAGTGATATCTCACAAGTGCGTTAAAGATTTTAGTATCATCGAAATATTACACTTCGTAAAGTTAGGTTTCAGTTTTTTCTAAGGAGGCCATGATTTAAAGTAATGTTAGCTCTCAATGCTTTTCTAAGGAGGCTATGATTTATCTGTAACAAAATTTGATTTGACTTTGACGTTAAGTTAAATAGTTGAAAGTATCAAAGCTGTGTTTTAATAAGTAGTAAGTAGGCTTTTATTCCAATAAAATCATAAATTTGACACATAAATTATCAAAACCTATAGAAAACGGCCGGCATTCCGTATTCAAATGAAGACAAGGTTGACATGTTAGCTCTGTACTTTCAATTACATAGAAACGCCGACGTTACCTCAGCAAGGTATTTGGAGATGTACCCCGAACGACGGCAGCCTCATAAAACCCAATTCAGGAAAATCGTAGTTAATTTAATTAACCATGGTGCCTTCGAACAACCTAGAAGCGGATACAATAATAACAATGAAAATCAAGAAACATTTTACAAGCTATCAACGAAAACCCTAGTGCATCGGTAAGAACTGTACAACAGGAAACTAATGTGCCAAAATCAACAGTACAGAGAGTTTTAAAAAATAATAAGTACCATCCATACAAACCCATAATAGTACAAGGACTTAAGGAAACTGATTTTCCAAGACGACTACAGTTCTGTGAGTGGTATACTAGGAGATGTAATGAAAATCCTGATTTTGTAAATCATGTCTTGTGGTCTGATGAGAGCAGGTTCACGAATTGTAAGGTCTTTAATAGGCACAACCGTCATCATTGGGCTGTGCAAAATCCTCACGAAGTGGCAGAGAGACGTCTACAGATCAGATTTGGAAGTAACTTTTGGTGTGGTATCATTGGTAAGTTAATCTAACCAATCTTTTTTAAATAGGCACCAAATGCTGGTCAAATAATAATATTTTTTTTTGTTTAGTTCTTTAATGATACTAAAAGAGTATAATCTAATAAAAAAAAAGTAAAACGTTCTACTCTAGTCAGTCAACTTACTTTTTTGATATTGTATTACATTTTTATTCAATCATTTTGTATTGTAGTTTCGAAGAACCTATAAAAATAGAATTGGGTTCGATAAATTTATTAACACTTTATCTAAATTTTCTGCAGATTTAGCTAATTCTTTAAAATTATTTTGATTGTCTGAATTTAATGGTTTATTATTACCCGGGAAGCCTAGTTCTTGCGTTATGAAAAAAATACAATATTAATCAAATATCGAATTATTTTTCGATTTTCATTATGATTTATAGAAAGGCGTTCAGCTGTATTTCCGAATAATTTAAATTTTAAAGCGCAAGGGGTTTGTTCTTTTGATATTTTACGTTTTATTAAGGCACGGTGTACTTCTTTAAGATTATTATATCACTGAAATAAACTGATGTAGTATTTCCGAAATTAATATGCAATACCAACAAAATAATTTATTACGGCTATTACTTCCCGTTAACCAAATATGTTTTTCTTTTTCATAATAAAGCTGAATAGGTTTCAACTGTATACAAGCTCATTCATTACGGGCTGTTTCGATAATTATTTTTGGAAAGAAAATATTTACTTTTTAATAAAAATAATTTTCCCTTTATAATTTATAGTTTCTAGTACCACCCGGCCGACCCTACCGCCCTTGACTGTTGGGCACCTTATTTGACCATTTTGGTTTGACTACAACCTAAACGGGCAGGGGTACCTAGAGCTTTTGCGAAACCAGGTTGAACCAGCCTTATGAGCTATTCTAACGGAAGATGAATTAAGAAGAATTTGGTTTCAACAAGACGGATGTCCGGCTCACAATACAATTCAAGTCAGGAACTTCTTAAGAAAGCAGTTTGACGAAAGAATAATTTCTTTAAATGGTCCAATATCTTGGCCTTCTGGATCCCCTGACCTGTCGCCCTTGGATTTCTACCTCTGGGGTCACACGAAGAATGAAATCTATGAATTTGATCCCCCCGTGACCATAGAAATCCTGAGACAAAGAGTTCTGGACACATTTAGAAATATTAACCGAAATATACTTACCAGGGTTGTACGAAAAACAGTCACCAATTGTCAAAAATGTCTCGATGCAAATGGACGTCATTTTGCAGATTTGTAAATTAATGTTACCAACTTACAAAGTAGTTAAAGCTCATTTAGATTTTTTAAGTCGTTATTTACGTCCATGTTGTATTGAAAATTCAATGCATTCAAGACATTACTTACTTATTAATGTAATCTTGTAACAAATAAATCATGGCCTCCTTTAAAAACATTGAAACCTAATTTACGAAGTGTGATATTTTGATGACAATGAAATCTTTAATGCACTTGTGAGATATCACTAGACTGGAAATTTTAGGCTCTTTCCAAAAATCGAAAAATCCAATATGGCGGACATATGGAAAATGAAAGTTGAGGCGGGTTGCGGGTTGCGGGTTAACAAAAAACAATGAAGACGTGTCGTATACGCCATATTATTTGTCTTAAAAATTTGTCTCAATAATGTCACATTTTGACAGCTGTCAAATTTACCGTTCTGGATATACTGGCGAAAAACGAAATACGCCATTTTCGGTTTTTCGCCGATATTTCCCAAACTTATTGATCGATCATAAATCTGAAGCCAGAGATCAAATGCAATAAGTTTCCTCTGAAACTTTCCCCATTTAACCTTTGCTATAGGTATAATAGGAACCGAGATCCCTATATAGAGAAGCGAATCTGGGACACACCATATATATATATATATATATATATATATATATATATATATATATATATATATATATATATATATATATATATATATATATATATATATATATATATATATATATATATATATATATATATATATATATATATATATATATATATATATATATATATATATATATATATATAGATATATATATATATATATATATTATATATATTCCGAGTTATCCGCTTTCGTTATCGAACTTTCTAAAAGTTTTCTTCTGCCTTTCCTGTTTCACTTTGCGCGAAAACGATCCAGATAACTTCCGTTCTTCCATTTTCTACTTCTTTGACATTTGATAAAATTAAATATTAGATAGAAAAAAACAAAGTAAAACCATCGATTACAGTATTTATTTGCGGGTTCTAAAGTTTTAAAATCCTCATCCAAGTGATCTAGGAGTTTAGAGCATCAACGATTCAATAACAATTAACATTAAATAACAGTTATGGTAAAAGATCACTCAATTAAACACTATTTTAAATAATATCTAATATAGGTGATTTATCGTCGTAATATAGGTACCTATTTTAGCTAACCATCGCCGCCAAACAATTAATTATTGTGTTGTAATCCCCAATCTAAGACGTAGCTTATTCTCGTCGCGCGCCTACCGCCCCTAAAATTTTGCCGCCCGGTGCTACAGCACCCAAAAGACCCCTGGATAAACCGGCACTGTGTGAACGTTTTCGTTCTTTTTTTATTCACTAAAAATGGTTATTAAAAAAAAAACTAATTCGAAATAATTACGTCCAAAATCTATTGCCACTAGTATAAATAGTGCTTCTATCTTTATGAATACATTTTTTTTTTCAAACTAGTATAACTATTAACGAGCAGGCAGCATTATAAAAGCAAGACAGGATAATACATTTTGGAGATAAACATCTACGAAACTAACCAAATTAGTTTAATAAACTTAATAAATTTTAATAGGGCTCAACTCAATAGGCTAACTATAGCATAAAATAGTGCAAACAAAAAAAATATCCCTAAAAGACATTTTTAAATAATATTTACTTCTTCTTCTTCTTCGTAATTTTAGGCTGCTAGTAATTTCAAATTTAATGAATATAATAATTATATTAGTAAGCCTGTAGTAAGTAAGTAAAAAAACTAATTATTCAATTTATTTCAATGTTGCACGAAACTGAAGTCTTATGTAAGAATCAACTGGTAAAACTTTGATACGAATCCAAGAAGGCGGAATAAAAATATTTAAAAATTTCGCCTGAAAAACTAGGTTTTACATTTCCTGTAGACATTGTACTATGAAGTACTAAAAAGAGTACTTTACTTTTTAACATTTTTACAGAAATGTTGCCAGGTACTAGACAAACAGCTATAGGTTAGTCAAAATTTGCACATCTAACTATCGATAGTACTATCTGCCAATTTTTAAAATGGTACATTACTCCTTAGTGAAGCGTTCCTGTATCATACTATGAAGTACTAATAGTAGAAAGCTTGGAATCGTCCCAGCAGATATAGATCTTTTTTTAATTTTCTATACCTGTTGGGACCATTACGGGCTTTTACGGTTAATACAGCATAATACGGTAGTTCTGACCAGGCTTGTACTGTACTTGGTTAGTGGGAGTTTCCGTATCATAATTAAAAAGTACCCCTAGAAAAGTCAGATCCGAGAATCGGATAACAAGTCAGCTCACAACTCCATATAGAAGTAACCTGTGCAGCTATCCCATAATTAAAAAGTAACACTTGATAAGTCAAATCAGGAGCTCACAACTCCTTATAGGAGTAATATGTCAAAATAAAAATCCATATCAGCTGGGACGATTCGAGGCTTTGTACTATTAGTAGAGCATTGCACGATGCCTACGGAAATTCCCACGCCACTGAGGAGCTGTGACCGAGCTTACAGAAAACTCTCTGTAGAAGCAGGAGTACCCCAGAGTTGTTTCGCATACATGACCCAGTACATTACAAGAATGATCAAAGCTCCCCATTGACGTATCGTCCTATATGCTGTCCTAATAGTAAAAAGCGTCGAATCGTCCTGACAGAGGCAGAAAAATTATAACGAAATTCTAAAGTGCTTTTTTGAACACTGACAGGAGATCAATAGTACCCCTGGCAGAAAGTACTATCGATGGTTAGCAGCTGTGCAAATTTTGACTCACCTATATCTAGTTATTCGCCTCGTACCTGGCAACATTTTTGTAAAATTGTTAAAGAGTAGAGTACCCTTTTGAACACTGACAGAGAATCAGTGGTATACCTGGTAGAAAGACCGATGATGATTAGCACCTTTGCAAATTTTCACTCACCTATAGCTATTTGCCTCGTACTTGACAACATTTTTGTAAAAATGTTAAAGAGTAAAGTATCCTTTTGGACACTGACAGAGAATCAGTGGTATACCTGGCAGAAAGACCTATCAATGATTAGCACCTTTGCAAATTTTGCCTCACCTATAGCTATTTGCCTCGTACTTGACAACATTTATGTAAAAATGTTAAAGAGTAAAGTACCCTTTTGAACATTGACAGAGGATTGGTGGTATACCTGGCAGAAAGTGCTATCGGTGATTAGCACTTGTGCAAATTTTGAATCACCTATAGCTATTTGCCTCGTACCTGGCAACATTTTTGTAAACATATTAAAAAATAAAGTACCTTTTTGAATATTGACGCAGGATTGGTAGTAGCCCTGGCAATAAGTGTAATTAATGGTTAGTACCTGCGCTAATTTTGGCTCACCTATAGCTGTTTGCCTCCTACCTGGTAAAATTTTGTAAAAATGTTACAGAGCAAAGTACTCTTTTGAATATTGACAGAGGATAGGTTGTTTTACTGGCAGAAAGTGCTATCAATGGTTAGTACCTGTGCCAATTTTGGCTCACCAACATCTGTTTGTGTCCTACCTGGCAAAATTTTGTAAATATGTTAAAGAGTGAAGTACTCATGGAGAGAGGATCGGTGCTACTCCAGGCAAAAAGTGCTATCAATGCTTAGTACCTGTGCCAATTTTGACTCACCTATAGCTGTTTGCCTCGTATCTGCCAACATTTTTGTAAAAATGTTAAAGAGTAAAGTACCCTTTTGAATATTGACAGAGGATCGGTGGGACTCTTGTCAGAAAGTGCTATCAATGTTTAGTACCTGTGCCAATTTTGGTTCACCTATAGCTGTTTACCCCGTACCTGGCCACATTTTTAAGAGTAAGATAATTAGTAGTTGTTCGATTTTGACTCACCTTTAACCGTTTGTCTTGTACCAACATTTTTGTAGAAATGTTGAAGAGTAAAGTACCCTTTTGAACATTGACCGAGGATAAGTAGTATACCTGGCAGAAAGTACTATCGATGATTAGCACCTTTGTAAGGGGTAGATGGTGTAATTACCTCCCCCAGACGCAAAATACCTAATATTGAAAATATTGAAAATTATTTTGACTCTAATTTTTTAAGTTTTAAACGGAAAATTTGATAATTTTTTAAACGTATGAATAATATTCGACTGATATGGCAACAACGTCTCACACACGAAAGGCGTTTGGTTTGGCGGTCTTACCCCCCTCGCCACTCTTCGAATTTATACACGAAAAATCACGACGCGTGATGTGAGACGGTAACGATAAATGGTTTTGTTTTGTCTATTGCAGTAAAAAGACTAAAATTTGTAATTGCAAGGTCTCCATTTAATTTTTACAAGGTATGTACTATGTATACCCAAGTAGCACAAGTTAGCTGATGAGCTTTTTTGTCTAACAGTTAGCCATAAAAGACACATAAAAACCAGAGATTTGTCACATTTTGGCGAATGATTCTTGTTTTGTTTTCTAACCATGAAAGCTCGCTTCAAATTAGATTTTTTGGCTCCAAAAGTAGCAGTTTTTAATGTAGATAGGCTATAGCATAATTACTTGGCCAAAAAATATCTTTTATGGGGTAATTAAACCTCCAACTTTTTTTTGTAATATTGAATGGCCAAAAAGTCGAAATATTTGTTAATTTTGTTGGCACAACATAACCAGCTATATTCTAGTAAGTATTGAAGTTAAAATATAGTAAGTATAGCTGTTTAAAATGCCAGAATATGGAATTTTTAATCAATAGAAATAGAGGTTAGAATATATCAATAAATAGGTATTTTTCCCAAATTCCAACCAAACATATTTTAGTAAGTATTTATGTTTAATTATAGAAATAATAGCTATATAAGAATGTCAAATTATGATATTTTAAGACAACAAAAATGGAGAGGAAAAAATATAGCTTTTATTATCATATTTTTGTTTCAAAATTAAACTAAAATTGGGTAGTTTTATTTCGCTTATTTTTGCTATAATATTGCCAAAATATGCCACATTTTCAAATTTACGTTTATAACCTATAAAACTATACTTAACCAAACTGAAGACATATTAGAAAAACGAAATATAATTATTATACCATACAAAATGTCTAATACAAAGATTAAATACTCTACTACATATTATAGAAAAACAGTATTGGGGTTATCGTCGTTTAATTTTGTTACGCTGGCTCCTGGGTCTTAAATTAGCCATTTTTTTGGCGAGTACTAAAGGCAAACCAAGTAGGCATCTTTATTACGTATTTTCACGCGTTTTTTTTTTACGTTATTAACCCTTTAATCAATTTTCTTAGTAAAATACATTTACAAACTAAAAAAAATTGTAGAAATTGAAATGTTTAGTTTCAAGAAGGAGCGCGTGTTTTACATGCCTATCTTAGATTCTTTTAACAGTAAAAGTTCCTGCGCAAGTGTTTTTTGTCCCTACCAACCGTCAAACCATGATGTGTTATCTTTGAGTTCCTCTTGGCTCATAAATTCTTACACTGATTGGCTTTGTTAATACTATTTCTACATAATTTGAAACAATTGATGACATCAAATAAAAGAGGAAAAGGTAAAAAATGAGAAATTATTTAGGTAAATTTCGGAAAAAAATGTTACTCAAATTTCGGCTAAAAAACAAGTTAGAATTCAGCTAAAAAAGCTCGATTTTAAAGTGAAAAAGTAGCTAATAAACCCAACCATAAAATCAAAAGAGAGGGTTGTATAATTGCCAATTGGCCATTTTTACCCCATTATGGCCAAATTATTATTCCCCACTTTAGCCATATTCCTGTCTTTATACTGCAATAGAACTGTTATTTTGGCTAGCAATTTTAGCTAATTAGCCAGGGATATTAGCCAATATCACAACATTATAGCCCATATGTGATTATATGTGCTACTTGGGTTAGATATATTATCGTAATTTTGAAAGTATTAATAGTTACTATATTATTTCCAAATAGTCTATCATTACTTTAGGTTCTGAATTTTAAAAATAAGGTTAAGTACGGCTAAATAATAATTCTTTAATTTCCTAACCTTTGTTTAAAATTTGCCTAAACGGGTGTCCAACCACTACATTCCCCAGACCAGATTTCTGGATGCACCACTGTTTCTTTCTAAGAAAAACGCGTGCACATTTGGTTCTTTGAACCGGATCTGGGAAAATGAGTACCTGGTTAAGTCGGGAACTTTTTCATAGTAAACGTGAAGAACTACATATATATACGAGAAGTTCATCATCAACGAAGATAAGAAACTAAAAGTTATATCCAGTAGTAGAGTTATACCTACAGCATCAGATAGCTTTAATCTTAGGTAAGTGGAATTTGCTTCTACAAAAATAGTTATTTTAGTGTCGACTATTCTTCTTTCGAGTATTTTCTCATATCAAGCACAATGACGTATTAAAAAAGAATCGATTAAATCACGATTTATTAGTATCGTGACATCCGCAAATCAATTTTTAGTAACCTAAGACCCACGCGAATTAAAAAATCGTATCGTTGAGGTGATCAAAATCCGCGACAAATTTGATATCGTTAGTCTTGACATCGCATGCTGCGAACTAGTAGCTGTTGACAAGGGTGTTTTATAATCTATCTGCATTTTCAGGAAAATACACTTAATGGCTGCCTTTTTACGATGCATTTTAAAATCTAATTCACAATAATAAATCACTTGACGATTGTCAAAAAGAGGCGAAGCCTCTCGTGCGATAGAGTCTTTATCTATATTTATCTATAACTACAATTCGGCTTGGACCAGTCTCCAATAACGTTATGAGAATACGTGATTAATTATCCAAAGTCAGGTACAAGCTATTGTGCTGGAATCTGAGTTGCAAAAGTAGGCCATATCATTGAACCGTAATTAAGGCAATAATTTATTGCAACAAATGTCCATCACAGCTTTTTCGATTGTTGTAAATATGGGGTTATAGTTTATAGAATCATCAACTTATTGTTTAAGTAATTAATGAGGTTAGTCTAAGTAGATTTAGCAATTATTGTACTTGGATGCACACTCTAGATCTGAATAAAGTGTAACCCAGCAGTAAGCTCAATTGGGATTTTTTTCTTCAGCAGGTAGCTTGAACCCGAATTGAGAAGTAATCACATGGCGACCCTGCCAGTTACGTGCTTAAGTTAAAAGAAAAACAGTTATGTTGTCCTAACAAAAAACAATGGGAAAACACAGTCAAAAGAAGAAGTTATAATTGCCCAGGCGGGAAACAGTAGTGGTACGACTGCAGAAGGTGACATTAACCATTCTCTGGAAGTTGGGAAGTTTGCGGAGTTGTAGCTATAATAGTAGCAGTTACTTTATTGATTTTATGGTGTTGTTGCCGTTATAGTAAAAAGGAGTTAGAAAGAAACGACTAGAAATTAGACGAAGCCATGACTTACTTAAGTCGAGAAAAAAAGAAGTCACTGGTCTAACCAAACCGGTGATCAGCAACGAGGGCACGTGCTAATGTGGCAAAAGGCCGCTAGTGCACAACGTTGGGATTAATAGAAGCCCCAATCTAGGCGAATATGGACAATATGGAATTATCTTATGCCACTATGGACAATAGACATATTTAAGAATAAACATAAGTAGTAAGTCATAGTTTTAGCACCGTATTATTTTACTAATTATTATTTATTGGTTATTGATTATTAATTTTTTGGTTATAGATAATTTATTTTAATGACTAACGTAGATTTAGGAGATTTGGATAAATTGAATAATATTATTTCATTATTTATTAGTAATATAAAAAAGGAGCCATTAGAGCGCAGAGAATCTCTGGACAGGTTAAATAACTTAATTAGTAATGTAGATATATAAAAAAATATTTTTTTTTTCAGCTTAAGGATACATATAGTAAAGAGGCATGAATCCGATAAATTAGAACACTTTCGAAAATATTTATTAGAAATTACGAAAAACATAGACAATATTTTATTAGGCCGGTTAACTGCCATAAAAGATAAAAAAATACAGCTCGCAGAGACTGATTTGTTTTTGAATACTTAGCCTAGTCTTAGATCAACAATGAGCGAAAAATTTGATACCGAAGAAACTACGAAAATGTTAATTGATGCCATTGAATTCTATAACGACTTAAAATATAGTAATTGTTATGCTTGACAATAACGGCAAAGAAATTTCAATTAAATATGTTTTAAAGGCTAAATTGATACAGAACGCGAAATTAAGATTGCAAACGACGAATAATAATGAGAGTGCTTTGTGACGATATGAAGAACCATCTTCTTACAAAAAAATGTGCAGCAGCTTTGGCTAATCAGTTGCATAACGTTAGAAAAAACACTAGAAACATTGATGATTTTGCAAAAACTATCAAGCGGTATTTATTAAATTTAACTTTTTCGCAAAACATTTTACAGCTGGTGAACGGAAAATTAGCTGTCAGTACTTGTGCGAATGGTTTAATCAGATTTAAGAACAATAGTAAAGGCTAGAACTACCAGAGTTTAAAGGACTCAATAACGGGAGCTAAAGAGGAATATTTAGATTTAACTCCAACTGATTCTAATAATCTATTCTATATGCGTGGACGTCAGCAATGTCGAGGAAAGTCTAGAGGAAATTTTTTGAATTTTAGAAAATTTCAGAGTAATAACCAAAATAGGCAAAATCATAATAGTATCAAAATCTATAGACAACAAAACAATTCGTAGTACCAAGGCCGAGGTCGTTCAAGCTTTAGTAGGTCAAATTTTTGTCGAGGCCGCAATCGTCAGCGTTTTGCAAATAATCGTGCATATTTCGTTAAATATGTAAAAAATAATAATATAAACACTGAGGAATGCCAAGAAAATAAGTTTTTTCGTTCCTTAATTTAAAAATGATATAGTTAGTTTTAATATGAATGCTTTAAATTATGTGCGTGTTAGGTATGAAAGGGATGAAATGATATTTTTATGTGACACTGTCGCAAGTATTAGTTGTTTTTTCGGAAATTATTTGAAACATAGTAATATTATAAATACAGCAAATAAAATTAAAACTAAAGGAATTGCGGACTCAACATATTCTGCTGAATCTGCAAATATTTTATTTATAATGAAAATGAACATATTTCTCATAACTTTGCAATTATTAAAATTTTCGATTCTAGTATACATGGAGTTTTAGGTTCAGATTTTTTCCTTAGGTATGATGCAATTTTCGATTATGGTTTTTATTTTCTTTTTGGCTTAATCAAAATAAGCAGTACCTTTGAAGTCCAAAAACAATTTATACACTGTTATTCAACCCCGATGCTAAGTAATTACGTACTGCTATACCAGTCTCACGGATGAATGTATCATTTTAAATTAAATGAATTATGTGAAGGAGTGTTGATTGCGAATAGTATTGCAAGACCCAAAGAAGGTAAAATGGCTGTAAGACTGCTGAATGTGACTGAAAGAGAAACAAAATTGCGAAATTTTAAGCCTAAAGTTGAATATCTATCAAAATATGATATTTATTCTTTTGCAAAAAATAAAATCTCTGTTGATAGGGTTGATACAATTTTAAATCTTATAAATACCGAAATACTTAACATAGAAGAAAGAAATTCTATTCAAAAAATATCGCTAAATATACGGATGTTTTTCACTTAGAAAACGATTTATTAACAGTTACCAATTTATATAAGCAAAAAATAACATTAAAGGAGGACGCAACTCCCGTATTAAAGCTTATAGGTTACCTTAGGCTCAAAAAGAGGAAACTAATAACTAGGTTAAAGATACGCTGAGAAACGGTATTATAGAGGAAGCACACTCTGAGTGGTCCTCGCCTCTTCATCACACAGTCACAGAATCGTTATAGAAATTCTAGATTCCTTATCTGCTGCGGTTTATTTCTCGCATCTCGATTTACCACAAGGATATTAGCAATTAGAACTTGATCCTGAAAGTGGGCCCTATACAGCCTTTACAACGGAAAGAGGACAGTTTCAAATCAAACAATTACCGAAAGGTATGAAAATAAGTTCTAGTGCCTTTTCAAGGCTAAGGACTGTAGCAATGGCGGACATTCATTACAGAACCATAATCAAAATTTAATTAAAATTCTATAACGGCTTAGACTAGTAAATCTTAAAAGGAAATATTATATTTGGGTCATGTAATTTCATCTGAATCACCTGATCCTGAAAAAAAAAGGGTTATTTCTCAATACCCAGTTCCTAAAAATTCTGACGAAACCAAACGCTTCGTTGCATTTCCAAATTATTACAAAAAATGTGTTAAAAATTTTGCAGAGATTGCTTATCCTCTAAATAAACTAGGTAGAAAAGGAACAATTTCCAATTGGTCTGAAGAATGTCAAAATTCATTTGCAACTTTAAAGCGGTCTCTTATTAGTCCGCTCTTGTTACACTATGCAAAATTTTTCAAAATATAATTAGTTTATTCTTACAAAACGATACAGTATTGGAAAAAGACCCAGGAATAAGCTTTAGAAGACGCCCTATCTGAGCAGCAGATAGACACCATCCAGTAAGTTCTATTCGTTCCTTATAAAACTTCTTCAGAGACATTACGGTTCCATTACCCTGCGGACAATGAGTTTTAGTGACCTAGTTTATGTATTGCAATATACTTATATCAGCATTTTCAATTATATAAATAGTAATGTTGTAGATTAGTAAAATCAATTGTGAATAAACTCAAGTTATTAAAAGTCGTTATACTGTTAGTTTAACATTAAAACATTTACAATTAAAGGTCTTTTTAAAAAGTCGCCGTGACGTCATAACCCTTAACACGTGGGTCGCATGGGCCACGTGGAATTTCCTCTTATTACTTCTGTTATACCTTTTTTCTGGGAGAGCTATTCACTAGACGGTGACCTAACCCAGGCACCGCAAAGCGCCCGGCCAGAACTGAGATGTCATCAGTGACTGATTTCTGAAAATCGGGAACTCTTTTAAAAAAACAACTTTTTAATACTATTCCGCCCAACGATGATTTGAACTCCAAAAACAAATAACGGGATTTAATCCAAATATAAATAAAGCGTCGGTTCCCTAAACTATGTTCCCGAAAGTATTTGTACAACTACTATGTGTCTATAAAAACTTAAGGTAAATGATATAATTTCTTATGCTTGCTTAAATAATATCGTTTATATTATGTATCGAAACATTCCGTAGACAGACTAGTCTACATGTTGAGGTATGTAATTATATTAAATATTTGCTTCAATTAATTTAAAGTTAAATATTTGTATTCAGTTGCGAAAAAGCCAAAAAACATTTTTGTTTGTCAATCTAAACGCAACAAATAATCTGAACACATTTAAAAATAACATTATAGATGGCTGCAAGCTATCATTTTTTTCATATCTAGGTTACATGTCAAACAAACTGACGCATTTTAAAATTTTGAAATCAATTCTTTTCTATTATTTAATGTTTTTCTCTTACGATCGGCGCACTGATGAGTCCCGATAGGATGAAAGTATTTGTACAACTACTATGTGTCTATAAAAACTTAAGGTAAATGATATGATTTTTTATGCTTGCTTAAATAATATCGTTTATATTATGTATTGAAACATTCCGTAGACCGACTAGTCTACATGTTGAGGTATGTAATTATATTAAATATTTGCTTCAATTAATTTAAAGTTAAATATTTTTATTCAGTTGCGAAAAAGACAAAAAAAATGTTTGTTTGTCAATCTAAACGCAACAAATAATCTGAACACATTTAAAAATAGCATTTATCTTACACTCAAAGAAGATATGGTCAAGAGTCATAGCTATGTACAAACAAACAAATAAACAAAAGTATGCTTTATTGCCGCAGAAAAATTTTACAATTTTATGGACAAAGCAAAATATACCTAAAATAAGACATATCAAAACATTAATCGAAAAGAATTTCGATAGGTCAATGCTTTTTAAAAATGTAAATTATCAATTTACCAAATCGTAAAACACACGTTAGAATATAACATAACATTGCCGCAAAACAGTTAATGAATCCTAATAACCTTATAAAAGTAAACAAACACACATGTACGAGGTGAATAATTTCGATGACATTGAAATCAAAATTGCAACTATGCGACCTTAAACTCTATGTTATTATAGTTATACAAATAATTGTGATGTTAAACAGAAGGTATAATGAACTAGTGTAGAATATAATATACAAAAAAGAATTAAATTTTGTTTTTAATCCAATACCTAACAAAAATAATTAAGTTTTAAGTGAATGTTCGACAGTTCTTTTCTCTATATGATGATTTTCAAAATTCTATGCTACGAGTTAGGACATGACTCACAAAAGATTTAAGTAAACAAGCGAATTTAGTGACAATTTAAAGAGACTTACTCGCTGTAAAAATCATTAACGCTGTAAAATGGTCTCTCAATGAGGTATGCTTTGGTGTTTTTTCGAAATTGTGCAAGCATAGGGATAGATTTTAAATGTACTGGCAGATTGTTGTAAAGTTTTATGGCGTTGTAAATAATTGATTTTTTTATTAATTCTGAGGAAGGAATGGGAAGATATATATCATGCCTAGAGTTTCTGGTAGGGTATACATGTTGTGGCCTTTCTGGGAGGGTGTTTATATATTTTCTCATCAGAAAGAGCTTAAGGGTCATTTTTTGGAAAAAAAAAACAGTTATTATTTTTATATTTATATATAAATAATAATTTTTTTGTGAGGCTCATGAAGATATAAAATAAGTTTTTTTTTAGTGTAGGTTTCTTAAATCTTAATATAAAACACATCGATCGCAACTGAATATGTAAATGAATCGTCAGAATGCTTTTTGTTGCCTTAGAATATCTACACATTATTTACATTAATATAGTTACACATGCGATATAATAAATATAAAGCATAACAATTAAGAGATAAACAAACATTGCGCCCACTGGTGTTGGTTGACTAGCAACTCTCGCGGCAAGCTGCGACAGCTAAACCCCGAGAAGTTCGTTAATTTGCGATCGTGCGAATTCGGCCAAACGGGATCAGTTGTTGTCTCCGCTTACTAGCAGCGAGTGTAGAACCTACCCTTACGTTAAAGGAATCTTAAGAAAGTTAAGCCCTGGCCGGTTGTATAACAATATAAAAGTTTAATAAAAAACTTACCCGGAACTCTACAATTTAAAAAAAATCTAGTTTAGAATTGACATAACTAGAAGACTTCAAAATTCTCATGAGTATGCTTTTTATATGATTTTCAAGGTATAAGCTAAAATGTAGAAAAAATAATGGTATAGGTCTTATGACCGAACAATTTTAAACCAACGGTGTATCTATTCTTCTACCCTATCAACTAATATTTTACTGTATCACTCGATATAACATTTGAAAAAGATATCTCGAACCCTTTAATAAAAGGGTTTGTCTGTTAAACATTTATGGTACATATATATTCAAAGTCCTAATAAATAATGTATTTATATTTATTGAACTACTTCTAACATGACTAAATAAGTGTATAAATAGATAAACACTACATATGAATTCCGGGACTTATAAAGTAAAAAGGAACCGTAATATAAGAATGAAGAATAACTTGAAGTTTGATACGGAAATAATAGCGCGCGTTATATACGTAATCTTTGGTTTTTTTGAATCATTGAATTCGAATAATTTTTTTGTTATTAGAAAGATTCGTGATTCGAACCGGTATTCGTATCCTTTTTGCGAGAATTCGTCCCAGCTCTGGACACCATGTATATCATATTTATATAGTTATAATATTTTAAATCAAGAATTCTTTTATATTATCATTTTTGTGTTTGTAGACAAATAGCCCTCCGATCAAATTTATGTTGTTATTTCAAGTATTTCAGATGGAGCACGTAAATATACAAGGTGAAAGGAAGAAAACCACATGGTGAAAAGACCTGAATTAGGGGTTGACTAAACGTTAGAATACTCTCCAGATGAATTACCATGACCGGCATCAACAACGCCGCGTGCTATCTTTTTCATAATCCGGACGGTCACCCGGACTGTGTGCAAAACGGGAGGAGACGGTGGATTGATGCGGAATCGTTGTTCCTTATTAATTATGCCTATGTTCGGATGGCAAACAGAAAGTAGATGTTATTATGTATTGTTATTATCAGTCGGGTAAAACGTAATATAGCTATTTTATTTTGACACAACAAGCGTCTAATCAAAAATTGTAAAATATTAATTTTACAATAACTTTGTCATATTTAATTTCAGATATAATTAAGTATTTACATAATGTAAATGCAAATGAAAGTAATTTTTTTGGCATTTTAAAGTTAGTAATGACTTTAATTTTAAAGCTTTTATTTTTGGTTGGATAAAACTAGGATAATCGAATTAGAAAAAACAAGAACGCATAAAATAAGAAACACAAGGATTATTAAAAACACATCAATAATAATTGGAATAGGAATAAAGCGGAAAGTCTTTACCTATTAGTAACCAATCATACACATAGCGAAATAAATATTCTTAAGGTGATAAAAACAATAGAACTTATTAACAAAATAGTTTTCGCTGTGTCAAAATGTACCTAGGTTTGTTTGTTTCTGTTAAATATTATAATTATAAAAATAAAAATAGTATCTACTTTCTAATGACTTATAGCTAAGCCAATCAATTTTTTTTGTTAGAAATTATATTTATTTAAATAAGATATTTTTTCTTTAGTATACAAAGTGACTTTTTACATAAATAAAATTAAATAATTTGCAGTGACCTACTAGAGTTCGGATTGTTTCGAAAGGCATCGGGCTTCTAGAGTTTCAGAATAAACATCCGCTATACGGATGTAACCTGCAAATGAAATGCATAGCATTTTAGTTTAGCGTGTTCAGAACATTATTCCGGAATCGGGTGGTTAATCCGGATATTAGTTTCGTCTAATTCTGTATATTCCCAATATTAAAATCATCCGGATATGTACAACACTAATAACTAATATAATATCCTTGTTTATATTTTTAAACATGGGAGATTGTTTAGTGTTAATAATTTTGATCGCTTCCGACAAATGTGTGAAACTGTATGTTGGGATAGCATATTTGATACACCTCATCATCTAGATTCTTTTCACATAAGGTTAACTAGCATATTTGAAAGCTCATTTCCCAAACAAAAAATTAAAAATAAAAGTAAAAAACCTTGGCTTACTAAAGGGCTCAAGGTTTCAGCTGCAAATATGCGTTCACTGCATGCAATTAGAAAGCATGCTGATGATGTGCATTTTAATGAATACTTTAATAAATATCGATCATTATACCGTAGGCTTATCAGGAGCGCTAAAGATTTGTACTATGCTGAACGTCTTGAAAGATCTAGCAATAGCCAGAGAGAGAGCTGGTCAATTGTGAGTGATATACGTGGGAAGGGAAACCAAAATTCTCAAGGCGAACCTCTACAGTTGTCTGCTGATCAGATAAACAATTATTGTTGTTCTGTTGCAGGGAGCCTGACTGCGCAACTGCTTCCTACCGTGGATCTTTTGCAACACTTAACTTTAAACGAGGTAAAAATTCATTCTTTTTTTTTTTCCAACTGACTTAGTGAAACTTAAAAAAATCTTTAATGAAATTAAAAACAAAACTGCCGCAGGTGGGGATGAATTGTCTGCCAGGTTATTTCTGAACCTTCCTGAGGCGGCATTAAATGTCTTGGTTTCTGCCATTAACAAGTCATGGGAGAATGGCGAATTTCCCTCTTGTTTGAAAACAGCAAAGGTAATCCCTCTATTTAAAGGTGGTGACCCTAACCAACCATCAAATTACCGACCAATATGGCTTCTTTCAACACTCTCAAAAATCATTGAAAAATTAGTTAAAAAACGTATAATGTCATTTCTTGAGAGCAATGATATACTGGATCGCAAACAATTTGGATTCCAATGCAATAAGAGTACAAATGATGCCATGTTTGCATTGTTGGAGGGAGTTTATAAAAACATAAATATAGGGGAGGAGGTTGCGGCGGTATTTTGTGACTTATCAAAAGCTTTTGATTGTGTGAGTCATGATATACTGCTGCGCAAACTTTATTGTTATGGTTTTAGGGGTTGTGCTCTGGAATGGCTGGAATCCTACTTGAGGGGAAGGAGTCAAAGAGTGTTTGTGGATAACACATCATCAGAGGGCCGATTAAATGAATGGGGTGTGCCTCAGGGTCCGGTACTTGGACCAGTGCTTTTTCTCCTGTACTTGAATGATCTATCATCTATTGATATTAAAGGAAAATTTACATTGTTTGCCGACGATACTACCATCTTGTGGCACTCCAAAAATGTTGAGACATTGGGAGATATAATCAACTCAGACTTGATAAAGGTGTCAAATTGGTTTGATTCAAACCTATTGCTGTTAAATCTGAGTAAGACCCATGTAATTAGTTTTAAGTGTAGTGTCGAGGGCTTGGTAATTGGTGATTTCCCACTGGAGAAATGTTCTGACACGAAATTTCTTGGTGTCGTTATAGATAGCAAACTGCGCTTCGACAAACATACCATGCAGTTGAGTAAAAAAATAGCTTCTGGTTGTTATGCAATTAGGGTTATTATGAACGAACTTGGACCTAAAATAGGACAAACCGCTTATCACGCTCTGATAGAATCACATCTGAGATATGGCATTGCATTTTGGGGTGTCTCCAATCAGAACCTACTAAATCTCATATTTGTCTTGCAAAAACGAGCTGTAAGATACCGTTGTGGAGCAAAGTCTAGAGATTCTTGCAGACTACTATTTGTGCAAAAGAAAATTCTAACTTTAACTTCACTTTTTATACTTGAGACTGTTTGTTTGATCTTTAAATATCGTGATGTGTTTGGGATCACTTATTCCCAGCACTACACTCGCCAGCATCATAACCTCCCATTGGCGATACCATCGAGCACTCTTATAAAAAAGTCAGTTATTTATGATGGCTTAAAGATTTTTAATCACCTGCCGGTAGGGTTGAAAAACCTACAATCTTCAGTAAAGTTTAGAAAGAATGTAAAAAAGCTTTTGTTACAAAGGGCTTATTATAACCTCGAAGAATTCTTTTCCAGCTCATTTTGATATATCGATTGATCCTTGTTATACATAAATACATAAATTATATTCAGTAGCCTATTTTTATTTTATGTGTATATTATAAATAACTGTTTTATCATAGGTGTATCACATCGTTTTTGTTTTTTTTTTAAATGTAAATAAATTGACTTTATGATTATTAACTTCTATGTAAAAAATTTAATTTATGACTATTACTTATTGTTTAGGTTAATTTAAAGCTTTGTCAATGAGAAACTCTTTCTTGTGATAATAAAGCATATTTTGACTTTGACTTGAAGGCTCCTATCCTCCCGAAGTGTTCTGCTGGTTGCCTCACAATCGAACCAGATATAAAACTTTTCGGTCGGATTTTTTATTCATTCATAGAAAAATCCCTATTAATTTGACATTATAACTTTTATTTACGTCAAAATCAGGGTCGATTTAATTTTTATTTTAATGTTGTTGAATGTGATAATCTGCTGCTCTTGATCTTAAAAATGAAATGTAAATAATACGCATTTGGTGAATACAATTTTACCTTGCTTTTAAAATTTAGGTAAGATAAGTCAGCTTTATTCTCAGTGCATTGGTCTCTAGTAAAAATCGGTATCCAATGTGGAAGCAGTTGGAAATGGGTCTACGAGCATTTCTGCTTATAGCCTCACGAATATGGACGTGTTTATGTTTTACTTTAAAAAAGCAAACTAGAGCGGTGAGACTTTTATTTTTTATAAAGTAAATAAATAATATATGTTACAGCTGCTGTTTGTTAAGTATATTTCTGTCCTTAAATTATCTTATCAGTGTACAGTGTACACTATCCTGTTAGGGATTTGAAAACCAATATTGTAAGAAAACTTTTACAATTTTCAAATATAGTTAGGAATTTAAGAAATGATATAATACATAAGTACCTATTTCCTATTATTGTAAAGTTTTTGGCACACACATTTTTGGCAGGAAGCCAAAGTGAATGTATGTGTAAATAAATACTACATATTTTCCTTTTTGCAGATAATCCAACATCAGTCAGTAAAATATGATTTGTTTCCATTATCTCCCTTATCACGACATAGATTAAGTAAGTACCTTTAGTCATTATTTGGAAATCACTAGCAATTACTAATAATAATTTGTATTTATTGACAATTAAATAATGTAAAGTATATTTTAACTACATGATACTTAGTTGTTTTTAGAATATCACAAAATATATCAGGTTGTTATTTATCTACTATTAAAAAATAATAACAGTTGGGTCTGGGGTATGCTTAATGTTCATATTAATTAAATGATTTTTTTTGGTAACATTAAACAAAAAATAATGGATCATTAAAAAATTTCACATAAAAATATTTTGGATCCAATAAAAACTTATGCAAGTAAACATCCAGATAAGAATAAAGATAGTCTCTCTGACGAAATAGTTCTTCCGAAGCTATGGAGGAATACAAAAGAACCTTACTTTAATAACATAATTATAAAATTGGAAAAATAGAAGAACATAATTTGCAAATACAAGGCTTCCAAAAACAGACTCGACACTGAAATCTCATAACAGAGATTCACATCAGAAAATATATGCCACCAAAGTACAAAAGAAAATATCACAAACACATCAAGGAAATCTTATAGAAACTTGGGAAACATGTAAAACATAAGAAACTAATTCAATATATTACTGCTTTAATTATACCAATTTTGCCAAAGTCATAAATACAATATAAAATTAAATATTAAGTTATCTATCCATACTACTATTTAATTTAATACAAATAAAACAATGCACAAAACAACCCTTTACATATTAAAATTAGAGTTTAAAAATTTATTAATGTCATAAAAAGCATTATTTAATAGAATCTGCCTAACCTCTGAGCTAAAACTTGAAAAAGGAAAGTCTTTGAAATGTCTTGGTAATTTGTTATAAAATAGTTTTCTGAGAGGTGGTATTCATATATTGCTTCCCTCTCTTGTGTCATAATTGTGATAAATATTACTTATGGTGTAGCAGTTGCTGTTCCTGTGGGTATACATAAGGTACTCATATAAGTATCTTGATGGTATTGTGAATATTCTTAGTACTTAGGTCTGTTTGACATTGTATTGGCCAATGTAGCACAAACAAACTTGACTGCATGTTTCAAAATGCATACTCATCTCATCAAGTCTGGCAGAAAACTTGTTTGGAAGGTTCATAATTCTGAATAATTCAGACTCGTATATAGGTGTAAGAAATAGGGTTTGGTTCTGAGTAATTTTAGGTTGTTCATTTGAGTTTCGAATGAGCATTCACGGGCATATTTATTTATTTATTTCACAGTATCAAAGCAAGAAAAAACAATGCTGGTTACAGACACTGGGACTTACAGCTAACACAATAAATATATTAAATACACTATACAGCTTTACATACTAACAACAATGGTTATAGTCCTAAAAATGCCATTTTGTGCTGGGGCCACTCTGCACATATGTCCAGAATCTTTGCCATACAGAGGAGGTGTGTGAGAGTCATGGCAGGGAGGGGTTTTCGAGACTGTTGTAGGGATCTCTTTGTTTCTCTGAGGATTCTGACTGTTCCATGAGTATATATCTTGTCATGTTTAATTAATGTGAAAAACAATATAACACAGTACCAGACCAACAGCGACTACCATTCATATGGTACAAGGGGCAAGAATGATCTTGTTGTCAGGCATTCTCGAACGGCAAGGGCCAGGGACGGACAGAACCATTTTGGAATAAAGTGTTTTAATGCACTTCCAGATAGGACCAGATCTCTTTCCTTTCCTAAATTTAAAATAGTAATGAAAAACTATTTAGAGCAAAAAGTCTTTTATTCTTTGGAAAGCTTTTTAATGAACAATTTTGACGACATCTAGATGCACCCCCTTTAAACATGTATATATTCGTTAAATTTTATCTATCATAGTCTGTAATTTTATTATACACTACTTATGAATGTAAATTGTTTGGTCCTTGTATATAGTTAGAATTACTTGTTAGTTATATTTGTATTTTTTATCAGTGACCTGTAATGTATTTATAATAATTATTGTGACATTTATTTCTTTTCTCCTAGAAATTTTGACTTGTGAAAATACTATGTATATCCATCACAAATAAATATTGATTGATTGAATACATTTACAATAATACTAAGTTACAGGTTGAGATCAAAAAAGTGTATTTGTTATTTTGTTCTTAAACTGCTTTAGCGAAATATTGTCAATGTCAATCATTAGCATATTTATCAAACAGTGAGCACATTGTGTATATAGGTGAGGCCTTGTAAAATGTGTTTCTTGATCTAGTGCTTCCTGCATTAAAAGAAAATTTAATATTAAGATATTAAAATGGTTGCTGAACAGCTCATCAATGACAGACAATGACCGAAGGATCCTTGGCCATTTCATCTATCTATTAATGAGATATCAGTATGCAATCTTTTTTGTTAGTTTCCATATTAAATATATTCCATGTTGACTTGATTTTATTATTCGAATTAGATATTTTATTATCGTTAATCCATTTCTTATAATTTGATATAAACTTTCTGAAATACTGAATTTAATTCGTGTCATTAAACATACAATGCTTTTACACACGTCAACAATACAAATATTAAAAACAGAAAATCTAATATATAAAACAAAGGCAAAATACTAAACTTCACTTTCGTAGTAGCAAATATGTTAAAAAAAATTTTATTGAAATTCTCATTTAAAAATTCATCTATGACATAAAATGCTTGGTTTAGCAAATAGTTACTTACAGCAGTAAGAAATGACGTTTCATTTAGGCTTCTGATATGCAAAGGATGCTTATTTGCTCAATTTTATTTGATCCCTTTAACCTTAAAAACTCTATATTGATGTTATGTCTGTATCTTGTGTCATGTGCATAACTCTCAGAGCAGAGAACATGATTATCAATATGCCTTTTAACATGAGTTAAGCATGTCTGGATAAACATAGATGGCAAGGTTAGTATGCTCAACTGTATGAATGATTCTCTTACATCCACCCTGAAGCTCAAGCCCTGGACCACTCGAACAGCTCTCCTCTGGAGTCCAAAGATCCTCCCAGCTTGTGCATCCCAAGCAAGAATAGCATGATAAGCCGTAATTAAATTCTTTTTTAGGTTTTTTAATAAAAAAAATCACTCCAGATATTTTTTTTGCCAGTGGTTCAGTATGTATGTCAAAGACAAGAGTACTGTCGAGGTATAAACCAAGAAGCGTCACAGAATCAGTTATGGACCTAGCCACTGTATACTTTTCTCTCTGGTTTATATTGATTATAGATAACCTAATTATTTGTTGGCATATACTACACGTAAAGATCCTTGATATAAGAAGAATATTCTTTTATTTCAGAACTTACCCAATTTTATTTAGAATTCATGTCTCGGGAGGTCGAAATTGGAAAGGATACATCAAAGTAATAAAATTTCATTGACATCTACAGCCTGTAATACTTCATCCCAGTTTTTATTTCTTAAGTATTTAATAAATGTGGTTATATTTTGATTTGTGAAAAAATGTTTTTTAATAAACTTTTGTTTTTTTATTTCTTTAGGTATATTAAAATCTAAAATTTGGCCATAGTGGTCAGAGATTTTTGTTAAATATATAGTACATTCAAGCAAATCCTCATCCAAAATATACTGAAGAATGTTAGGTTAGCAATATTCTTATAACAACACTAAGGTTAGGGGCAAAATTTAACATAGTTATTAATTTTAGTACATGGCTTGGGCTTTCTTTTTTGCTCAAAAGCACAGATAGGGCAGAAATTTCCTCTGTCAATTCTACCCCATTTATGTCAAGGAAATCACCATTAGTTCAAATTCTTTTCAAATCTTTGTAGTGTTTCTTTATAAAAAATGCTTTTTAAATTGGATATATCACGGTAGAATTCCTCCAACTCATAATAGGCTTTTAACATTTTATAATAGAATTCTTGAAGGTCTTCAAAGTAGCACAAGCCTTTAAAGCAGCAGGAAGTTAGTTAAACATCTTCCTGCTCTCATAAATAACATCATTTTTATGTGAGTTGTATATGGGATTGGCAAGTAGAGATCACAGGACTGGGGGTGTCATGGGAATGACAGGGTATAGGCGGTTTATCTTTATTTCTATAAACCATGTGGACCATTTCCAGGATAAACAGTGATGTTTTTTTATTTAAATAGTGGCCTGAATGGTTCTCTACTGTTTACTTTACAAATATATCTCACTGCCCTTTCTGAAGATGAAACAGTGAGTTTAGCAGGTAATTACTAGAATTGTCCCAGAAGACAAACTTAGCACAGATGCAACTCCTCCAGTGAATGGTAAATTGTTTCAGCTGCTTTCACACCAATCTTACTTGACACTACCCCAACAGCATAGCATCCAGAAGCCACTCTTCTGCTCAAGCTGAGAATGTATCCCTCAAACTGTAGCTGCTCATCAGTAGTAACTCCCAAAAACTTTACTACCAGTTTCCTAACCTTCAAAGAAGACCCTCCAAGGCCCAGGTTGCCAACAGCACATCCAAAACCAAATAATGCTTCTATATCCACAATACAGTGGAATATTAGAAGTATTAAAATTAAATAAAACCTTAATATAGTCTGCCTATGGGAAAAGTGGTTAAAAAAATTATGATTTTTTTAAATTTCATAATATATTGAGAAACACTCGACATGATGGATATGGCAGAGTAATCATTTGTATTCAAAAGAAACTTATTTAACTAATAATAATAATAATTCTGGTAGGGCCATAGTTCGTATATTAGATAATGAAAACATAATATCTTGGATTTAAAATCCGAATTCAAATCTGAACTCTTTAGATTTAACATTAATCAGTAGTGAACTATCTCCCCAAATTCAGTGGGGAATAATCTTTATCTACTCTCCAAACTAGATTCAGAAAGGGGATGGGTACACAAAACAATATTATTTAACATCATACATTCAATTAGTCAAAACCTACATTTAGTAGGGGTTTTCTTAGATCTCAAAAATGCATATGATTCAATAAACATATACATATCAATTATACAGCTATCTTATCGATTACAAAATACCTACTGTTATTGTTAATTTAATATTCTTTCAAATAGATCCCTTTATATTTTAGATAAATCTAACACATGCATAATCTCTAGAAATACTAACTCAGGAGTTCCTCAGGAATCCCTCTTAAGTCCTTTACTATTTAATATATTTCTAATTTCTCACTTCAAAATTAATCTAAAAGACATAATGTTGATGAATTATGCAGACGATTTGGTTCTGATAGGCAAAGAGTGGGATACTGATATCCTAATAAAAAAAATAAATCTGGCCCTTATTGAAATAAACATGTGGCTTACAAATTATAATTTCAAAATCTCTGCAAATAAAATGGAAGCAATGTGATAATAATTGCAACAAAACAAGAAGAGCAGTCAATGTTATAAACACATTCAGTAGAGTGTGGTAGGGTACTGACCCTAAAACACTACATCTAGCATTTAACAGGTTAATTAAATCTCAACTAGACCAAGGTGCTATATATTCATCCGTCTTCTTGTGAAAATTTGAATAAATTACAAAATATATTATCAAGGCCTAAGAATAATTACAGGATGTATGAAATCTACAGCAATTAATGCATTACTACCTGAAACTGCAGAACTGGACTTAAACCATAGAAGACTATGGCTTGCTATCAAATTTGTAATCAAAATATCCCATTTTAAGAATCATGCACTTCATATATTAAGTCTACTTTAAATTCCTACCAGGAGAAAATCCAATTAATTGGAAAAATAGAGATTCTCCCCTATTAATACATGCACTGATATATATTCACCCACATCAGGATTATATTGAGATTAATAACAAACTACCTTGTTTTAAGATAGAATTACAACCCCAAATACAGGATATTAAAATTATTTAACTGAACTTATAAAAACATAAAAAATAACAGCAGATATTAACTTGCAGAAACAAACAAAAATATACCTTTGTATATACACATGCATCTAAAGGTGATGACAAAGTTGGATTTGGAGTTAGCATTCAAATACAATTATAATTATTTATTTGGTGCTAATATACAAGTTATACTTACACAGGTCAATAAATTATTAAAAATAAGCAAAAAAGTAGTCTTATTTAAACAATCATATTCTAAAATACGTAAGTCAATGGACAATTTAAAATAAGAAATATACATTACATATTGAGCAGGGGTGCTCAAACTTGAACTGCTGGCGATCTATCTCAATATTTTTAAACTACTTACGATCGACTCTGAGAGGCTGCAAGTATATGTGATGCAGGGTTATCGTACATACACGATACATAAACCCTACCTACCTACCTAAGTAGGGTGTACCCTAGCATATATAGATATTAGCTTTCCGCACAATATACATTATTTTAGTCAAGGTTTGAGTTAGGTTTAGTTAATTTCTTCTCTACAATATCAATGAAAAAACTCATAGTTATTCAAAATTGCGAGTTTATTGGTTGTTACAAAACAAGAGAGTTACATCAACAATGACTTCTTTGTTGTTGTTACAAAACAAGAGAGTTGCATCAACAATGACTTCTTTGTTTTACAAAGGGTTGAATGAGTTTAACCAATTGCCAGCTGATCTAAAGGCTGTGACGTCAGAGACCTTTAAAAGGAGACTGGGCTTGTTAATGAGAGGTTGAAGTTTGTAGATAGATATGTTTTGGATTTGTACTTGCTTGTTTTTAATGTGTTTTTAGATGTAATTTTTAATTTTTGTTGCCACCTATTGTATATATAAATACTTTTTCTCTTTTTTATCTATTATGTGACTATTGTACAAATTGTGATACTTATTTTATATTGTTAACTACTCACAATATTTTAGATGTGTTTAAATATTTTATTTAAGTAGGAATCCTATTTCGTAATATATTTCATTTCATTTTCATTTCATTTCATTTCATTACATATGGTGTTAAACTTAACTAAGGAGTGACTTTAGATATTGAAGCGTGGCACTGCATGTACTCAGCATACTTCTCATAAGATGGTACGTAACCACTGAGTGCTAATCGCAAGCATGATGACATGATCGTCAGTCGATTGCGATATTTTGACTTAATTATCTTCATTTCAGAAAATGCTGACTCGCACAAGTAAGTTGACCCAAAAATTGCTGTCAGTTGAAGGGCGATTTGCCTTAGATTAGGATATTTATCTTCAGATATAAAACACCAGAAATTTGTATCAGATGCTGTAGCTTTGAGATGTATATCTGATATAATCTGCACCAACTCATTTTCAACAGATCATGAGTTCATATTAAACTGACTTGCTATTTCAGTAGCTAATTTCTCAATGTTTTTACATGAAAAAGGATAACTCATAAATGATGCTACATTTGCCAATTTACCCAAATATTTGATAATTCAGCCTCATACGTATCATAATTCAACTGAGGAATCCTTGCTTTCAAAGACGGAAATGTTTCAGATCCTTTCTTTTCAGTTGATCTACCATAAGTTGCAATTTACTTTTGAATGCGTTTACTGCGCTAATCATCTCAACAACAGTTTTTCCTTTACCTTGAAGCTTCAAGTTAATGGTGTTTAAGTGCATTGTGATGTCAGTCAAAAATGCCAAATCAGTCAGCCATTTTTCGTTTTTCAACATCTGAGTGTCATCACCTCTTTCGTCTAGAAAAGCTGTTATTTTGGGCAATAATTCTTGAAACCTTCCTTTTTTTTTTCAAGTAAGGATGTAGTCGATGCAAGCATCGGACAAGTGGCCCTTCTGAAACGTACACTACAGAATGCTAAACATTCCAAGTGGTACGAATTCGCATGCAAGGTCAAATAGATAAAGTAAAAAGTAAAATAGCCCCAAGAGGCATGTCGAATAGAAATAAAGAAAAAAAAAAGAACACACAATAGTTTGTCAAAAAAGCAACACAATACACAAATAATTAAAATACAAGTGAATAAAAATAGATACAAAGTATATATAGATATAAAACAATCATAAAAGTAATTCGTTTAATCGCCTTTTAAGCTGTAAAGTGCTTAAACTGAAAATGTCATAATCAGGGAAGTGACGATTGAAATTGCGTACCAGTCGATCGACAAATGCGCTAAGCCCATAATTTGTACGATGGTATCCTTCAAAAAAGAGTTGAGATTGCCTTGTTCTCCTAATGGGAACCAGAAATGCGACTGACTCGAGCAACATCGGACAGTCAAAATCTCCACTGAGCAGTTTGTGAAGAAAAACTAGAAGTGCCTTCTTTCTTCGAAACTCAAGTGTTTGAAGGCCACACAGAAGAGCTCTGGTATTTTATGATAAACCCTGGTACGGAAAATTAAACTTATACAAAAGGTATTTGGCAAATCTATTTTGGTCTTTTTCGATTTTATCGATGTGGCACTGATACAATGGACTCCAAACTGTAGAATAATACTCCAGAACGCTGCGAACAAGTGAGTTATAAAGACATCCAATTGCTTTAGTATCTGTGACATGTTTTGTTTGCCGCTTTATAAAGCCCAACAGCCTGAAACCCTTCAGTACAATACTATCAATGTGCAGACCAAAAGTTAAATTCTCATCAAAAATAACGCCCAGGTCTGTAAAGGAACTAACAACTTCAAGACTCACGTTATCTATGAAGTAGGAGGAGAGTATGGTTTTAATGCGTTTATGAAAACGGAGCACTTTACATTTAGAAACATTAAGAAGAAGATGGTTAATGTTGCACCATTTGATAAGCTTTTCCAAGTCCGATTGCAGTGGATTTGATTCAGGGGAAACTGGTGAAAAGAATTTTAAATCGTCTGCGTATAAGAGACACTTAGACACTTTAAAGCATGATACTATATCATTTATAAATAGTAGAAAGAGAATTGGACCAATATGAGAGCCCTGTGGGACACCAGATGTCACAACAACCTCTCTAGAAATTGAACCACATACGCTAACTCGCTGACGGCGATTGAATAACTACGATTTTATCCATTGCAGATAGGTTCCAGAAAAACCAATTCGCTGCAATTTGAATAACAGAAGCTGATGGCAAACCCTGTCAAAAGCCTTCGATATGTCAGTATATATAACATCGATCTGTTGACCAGCCTCAACCGATGTTGTTAAGTAATTCTGGAAAATTGCAAGATTTGTAGTTGTTGAGCGACCACTATGAAAACCGTGTTGCATACTAGTGATGTAGTGCTTCAGAGACTCAAAGATATGATCCATGATAATTGCCTCAAACAGCTTTGGTATATGCGAAAGCAAGGAAATACCTCTGTAGTTTTTAATATCGCTCTTATCCCTAGATTTAAAGATTGGCATGACAGTGGAAAACTTCCAAATTTCGGAAAAGGAACCCAGATTAAAAGATTTCTGAAAAATTTTACAAAGGGGCCGAGACAACGACTCACAGCAACGTTCCAATAAAATAGTGGGAACTCCATCTGGACCAGCCTTTTTAGAAAGATCAAGGGTTTTTATTTTATTGCAGATTTCCGCCTCTGTAATACAATACGTTGATAGTAACTTTCCTGAACAGCTTATAGGGCCAATCTTGCTAAAATCTAAACTACGGTGACGTGAATAGCAAGACTCAAAGTGAGTGGCGAAGGCACTAGCGATGTTATTCGGACCAGTAATTTCCTCTCCGTCATAATTCATGACATTGGGCAGCCCAGAGTCTCTTCTCAAATTACGTAAAAAAGATCAAAAATGCCTGATATTCTCTGGGATAAGCAATTCAGTTTGTGTGACATATGCAAGATTCGCGACCTCACGTCGTATGTCGCAGTAATCAAAATAGTCAACATCTTTATTGGCTTTATTGGACCTTTTATATTTTTTGTATAGACGATTCTTTTGTCCAATAAGTTTTCTCAGAGGAAGGTCGAACCATTTCGGATATTTACAGTCGACTACCGTTTTCTTGGGGACACAATTATTGATACCTTCAAACAAGACCGAATAAAAGCGCTCAACCATTTTGTTTATATCAGATTCTACTGATAAAAAAGACCAGTCGGATTGATTGTAAAAAAGGTTTTTCTTTCTAGGAATTTTCCGCGAATCAACCACCTGACGTCTGTGTGAAGAACTAAATCAGTGTGTTCAGCTGACTCCCTATCTTCCAACTGCAACTTAAAGAGCCGCCGTTGCAAGCTACGAGCACGGATGGAATTCACAATTTTTGTTGCAATGCCCATAATTTCCTCCGTGTTTAAAACTTTTGAACACAAAACTTGTTGATGTATAATGCAATGGATTGAAAAAAATGAAGGGAAATCTTCATTAGCTCGACACAATGCCACAAAACCGTTTTTGTTTCCAGTCATTGCTGGTGCTCCATCGGCTGTAATGCACACTAATTTATATATTAGTAGCTTGTAGTTTTTTACAAAATTGAAGAAAACGTCATATATATCTTCGCCACGGGTCTTCCCCTTCAGAGGAATGATGAATGAGGTCAAAAATTCTTCCTTAGCCAACATGTCATTGAATACCATCCGAATAAAAATACACAGCTGGGCAGTGTCTGTCATATCGGTGGATTCGTCGAACTGTAAAGAAAAGTATGTACATTCCATAATATCATTTTTTAGTTTATCTGCCATGTCCAGACTCATGACTTCAATACGCCTTGTGACAGTCGGACGAGATAACTGAAGTTCTCTAATAGCAGACATGATTTCTGTTTTATTTTTAAAATCTCCAAGTAAAGTCTCACCCGCTTCAATAAATGGTTCCTTCACAACCGATCCATCTTCGAATGGTTTCTTGTGTTTCGCCAATATATGAGATTTTAAATGACGCGATCGTAGCAGCTTTTGATTGTTTGGCTGGTCTTGTGAACATGGTTTGTTCTTTTTTCAATGATACGTTTTAGATTTCTTCGCTGCACTCATTTTGTACTATTTAATAATAAACTTTGTATCGGCGTGAACGAAAATCTCGAATGTTCCCGTCAAACGCGCCGCCCGAAATTTCTAGAAAAGCGGCAATAATAAAAAACGCGGCTTTTCTTTGACAAATACCGCGCGTTCCTTTGATAAAGCCGCCTTTTGCCGCTAGCAGAGTGTTATTTTATTACGCAATAAATTTTTGTAGTTTAGTTAAGTACCTACTTACTAAAAAAATTTTTCTTCTCGAGATCTACTCAAAAAGCTCTCTCGATCGACCCTTTGAGCACCCCTGATATAGAGGACAATTAAAATATAAATTAGTACATATAAATATATTAAAAAAGAAACTAAATTACTAAATTACAAGCAAGAACTCATTCACAGAGTAAAATGAGACATTCTTTAATTAAATTTTTGTACTGGTAGTTCTTTAACATGAGCTGGAAGTTTATTTAAGAAATATATTGCTTTGTAACCTGAGCCTCTCTTGACACCACTTCAGATGCCAGCAATTAGGTACTAAATTGTGCCTGTTTCATGTATGATGTGAGTGGACGAAGTCATGTGTGGGAAATGGCACAAAGTTTTTCTTTACATCCGTAGTATAGGCTATAATTTTTCTGCCAGACTACCGGAATATAGGAATGGGAAAGTTAATAATCCAAATAAAGATAATAATATCAGAAATGATGACAAATTACAGAACTTATGTTGAAGTCATTGTTGACAACAGGATAATAAAAGTTCAGATTGTGGAAAAAAGGAGAAAATAAAGAAAGGAAAATAGCCCAAAATAGGGGCAATAGAAATAAATATCCTAGACATACTAGGCCAGTACCTATGGGCAGTGAAAATGTGGATTTTCAAATGAATGTAGCTATACAGAAATCCTACATGTGTTCTTATCTGGTTTCAATACTAGCATGTAACGTGAACAAGTAGCAGAATACCTGAAAAAGAGCCTAAATATTGAATGAAATGTATACACAATCATGACTAGGAAGGACAGGCTTAAGTTTGCTAATATGTGGGCAAAGGGGATCCTGGTGAACCATTTTCTCCATATAAGGTTCACTCCTCAAATCAGGGAAAATCCAATGAAGAGCACAAAGGCTAAAGGTTGTTCCATTAAAATGTTTTCTCATTAAGAAACAAATTGGAAGAAATTGATGTGTTCGTGAAAATCTCTGAGCACTTTGTCGTCTGTGGAAGTTGAGACTGTAAATGTGGAAGGATATAGAATGATTTTCTAATATGCAAGAGAAGAACAAATTCATGGGGGTGTGGTAATGTTTGTAAAGGAAGAACTACAATGTGTGCTGTGAACTGACCCAGGGTGTGATTTTGCACTTATTTCATTAGTTAGCGTTCATGCATTATTTTTTATTTATTTATTTATTTATTTATTTCAAAATACATATACATTTCATAGTATAAATACACATCTACAATAATTCACATAATTTTATGATTGTTATTTTGAGACAGTACCTAGATGTACAAATGACATCTGTATGTACTCCATGTGTTGACTATAAATAATATGAAGTTTTAAAAGAATAAACATTTAAGAAAATCAAAAAAATCCCATGATAATGATCAATCAACCAAGTATAACTAAGCCTATAAAACCCAATAGAGAAAACATATTGCCACAAAAAAGGTTGTTGTAGAATCAGCATAATTTGAAGAAATTTTTTTTTAAATATTAAGTGTTAAATTATGCTAAACATTAGTCGTCAAGGATCACCCTGAAACACACCAACAACGAAAGCGAGCACAACATGATTAGGGCTGATCGCTATAGTAAAGGAGAAAAGAGATCCAAATTTGAAAGAATATAAGCCTTACTTCTCTTGTTAAACAACTTTAAGTTATGTGCTAACTTTATATCAGGAGGTATCAAGTTGTAAAATTTGGGAGCTAAGTAAGTAACAAAATGCAGATTTATGGTTCTATTACTCATAGGCAGTGTTAAGTTATTGTTTGCATTTTGCCTTGTGTTGTGTTCATGTTGTATATAAGTCTGTAATCTTTTATTTTTGTAAAAAAAGGAGCAGGCTAATTGTATATATAAAGAGTTCAAATTGTTAATTTCCTGATTATACAACCTGTTTGTAGGAAAAAGTCTGTTTCTCTTATAAATTATTCTTAAAATATAATTCTGCACTATGTTTATTGGAAGCAGATTAGATTTGTATGCCCCTCCCCATATTACAAGTCCATACCTAAGTAAGGATTCAATTAAAGATTTGTATATTTGTGTCAATAATTTGGTGTTAAGGAATTCCCTCAAAATATAGAATTTGTATATTAATTTGCGAATTTTATTTGTGAGATATTCCACGTGATCTGTCCATCTGAGGTGTTGGTCAATAAATATTCCGAGATATTTTGTCTTTGTTACTACCTGGATTTCAAAAACAGCATTATTGTCACAAGTTATCTTATTAAAAGTTGGCCTATTCACTGACGTTATGGAGAAAGGTATGTAATTTGTTTTACTGATATTGAGTGACAGCCCTCGTGCATCCAGCCAGTTTTTAACTTCTTTAAATCCTGTTTCAGTTTTGGTTTTAGTTTCGTTCCAGGTATTACCAGAGAAAAGAATTGCAGTATCATCTGCATATGATATGGCAGTAGTCTCCGTGCGTCGAGTCGAGTAAATTACATCGTCAAATAGCTCCCGAAATTTATCGTTTTATTGTGGTTTTTTTGTTTGAATTTCTGCAGTGTTTGGTATTGGGTGCACTTATAGAATTTAATCTCTGCTCAATATATATAATATAATGCAAAAGAGTTTTCGCATGGTTGTGTGTTATTTTGGCGGAAATAGTGTAACAGATATTTGTAAGGGTATTTAACTGTAGATATGTATTTTTTCAATATGTTTTAGTTTTATCCTCTTTTCTAACCTGGTGTAAACCTTTCTTTTGCCTTTGGACCACCTGTCTTTCAATGATAGTGAAATTCAAATAAAAAATTACCAACAAAAAATTGAGGAGTTAATGAGAGAATTGAGAGCAAAGGACAAATTTATTGAAAGAATGAGAAGCAACAGTCAGGTTTTTGAGAATGACGTAACAGAAGCAGAAAAAAAGTTCTCTTTACATATTGAAAACCTAAACAAACAGAATGATGTATACAACAATAAATTTCAAGAATTGAGTACCAGGGAAAAGGAGCTTGTAATAAAAGTATCTTCTTTTGAAACAACTAGGAGCGAATTTGATCAAAAGGTTAGTGAACTAAATATTTTAAATAAAAATTTAATTACCACTATAAATACATTGGAAAAAGAAAATATGGTTCATGTTGAAGGTATAAATAAATTGCAAATGGAGATTGATGAGTTAAATCATATAAATGGACAAATGGTTACATCAATTAGAGTACTTGAAGAAGAAAATAAGAGCTACTCTCTGGAACTCGGTAATATAAATGTGGATCATAAAAGCAAAAAACTTCCAACATCATACTCCTCCTCCTTTGATATCACTGATGCTGGTTCTTCATCCGACTGTCCTCAAAAGCAAAATTCATCAAAGTCTTGGAAAATTCTGATATTGGGGGATGAATCAGTTTTGGGTCTAAATAGGTCACTACCCAAAATGTGTATTGGTACAGAATTTGGCATTCAATCATTTATAAAACCAAACGCAATGCAGGACCAAGTATTGGATAAAAACAAAATTTAATTTTAAAAAACTGGTAGAATGTACAGACTGTTTCAAACTAAAAATTGGGATAGTCTTTATCAGTGCTGTGATATTAATAAATCTGTGGTAAGATTTTATGAGATCGTTAATGACATTTTTGTTGAATGTGTTCCTATGTCAACCCAGGTTGGAAGGGTCTTTCCAGTATGGTATAATGGTGAAATTATTAAGATGATTAAAGATAAAGGAAGGTTTTTAGCGAAATTTAAAAGAACAAAACTTAGATTTTGGTGGGGTAAATATAGGGAAATTAGGCAAAAAATTAAATTAAAAATAAAAAAAGGCATATTATGATCATATAGGCAATGTAGAGCAAAGTCTTCTAAGAGATCCTAAAAATTTTTGGTCTTCCATTCGAAGTCAAAAAGATGACACTGATATACCTGCTCAAGTTTCCTAAAATGATATTTCTGCATCTGGCTCAAAAAATATAGCAAATATGTTTGCCCAGTTCTTTGGTTCTGTGTTTGTGCATGATATACCAGTAGGTCAGGGAGAAACACCTTTAAAAGATTATTTCTGCAATGGGTCCTTTTCAGTAGAAGAGATTAGGGAATCCCTTAAAAAGCTGAAGGGTAACAGATCTATTGGACCCGATGGGGTGCCTGGATACATAATTAAGGGCTGTGGTGAGTTGTTGGTGGAACCTCTCTTACACATTTTTAATCTTACTTTCCGAAGTTCAATATATCCTATAGATTGGCGCAAAAGTAAAGTAATACCATTATTTAAAAAAGGGGCTAAACATGATGTAATAAACTATAGACTAGTCAGTATCCTAAATGCAGTATCTAAAGTTTATGAGATAGCTATATTTAATAGATTATATGATGAAGTTAAGCATAACATATCTAAATGCCAACATGGTTTTTTACCCAATAAATCTACATTAACCAACTTAATAACATTTTGTCAGTTTGTCCACTCTGCATTTAATAACAAAAAACAAGTTGATGTAATTTTTACAGATATGATGAAGGCCTTTGACAGGATAAAACATAGTCTTATAATTAAATTCCTCTATCAGAACAATGTAAGTAACGGCTTAATTCATATAATTAGATGTTATTTGACTAATAGGCAATAATATGTCGAACTCAAGGGTTCCAGGTCTGATGTATACACCAATGCATCTGGAATTCCGCAAGGTTCCAATTTGGGACCAGTGTTGTTTTTAATAGCTATTAATGGCATATGTTCTGTTATGGGTAGTTCAGAAGGCTTACTCTTTGCCGATGACTTTAAAATGTATAAGGAAATAGCCTCTATTCAGGACTGTGTTCATTTGCAAGAAGATTAAGTGTTGTTGTGGACTGGTGCACTGAAAATTCATTTGACTTTAATAATAAAAAATGTTCTGCTATGTCTCTTACACTTAATAAAAATTTATTTGATTATACTTATGATATTAATGGTACACCACTTAAGGAATCCAAAAATGAAAAGGACCTGGGTGTTATACTTGACTGCAATCTGGCTTTTACAGATCACATTGTAAATATGGTAAATGAGGCACATAAAACAATGGGCTTCATCGTCAGGTCTAGTAAGGACTTTAGTGTTGAGTGTTGTCTGAAATTATTTGACAGTCTTGTATTGCCGAGGTTGGAGTATGGAAGCATAATATGGTCTCCGCAATACGAGGTTTGGATTAAAACTATAGAACGCGTGCAGCGTAAATTTTTGAAATATATGTTTTATAAGGAATATGGATATTATCCAAAACAAGGATATGATCATAACTTGTTATTGGATGGATTTAAGAAATTATCTTTAGAAAATCGACATACCAAAATATGTCTAGTATATCTTTATAAAATTTTAACAAATAAAATTAATTCACCAGAAATTCTTTCAATGCTTCCATTCTTTGTGAATGTTGGAAATACAAGACAAAGAAAGATTTTTAATTTGGACAAACATTTATAAGAGCTCACCAATTTATAAAATGTGTAATTACTTTAATATTTATGCTAGTGACTTGGATTTAGACTTAATTAATTTAAAAGGTTTTACAAAACTGATGGAAGATAGATTATATGAATCTCAGACCCAGTTCTAGGTAGGACTTATGTTTTATTATTATGTATACTTTTATTTTATGTATTATTTATATGGTGTCTGTAATTGGCCTTGGCTGTTGATGCTGTAATAATGATAAATAAATAAATAAATAAATAAATAAATAAATAAATAAATGATTGTGCCATTAGTGCTTAAGTCCAATAACGAGTTTATGTAGCTAATAAAAATAATTGGGCCTAGAATTGTCCCTTGCGGGACACCGATTTGGAGTTTCAAGGCTGTACTGAGCTCACTGTTTACTCTGACAGACTGCTCCCGATCTGTCAGGTAGCTCTCGAAGACCTTCAACACCATTCCCCTAACTCCATACTGCATTAAAGTGCTGGTAAGTTGGTTGTGTGGAACAGTGTCAAATACCTTCGAGAGATCAATAAAGACAGCAAGACATTTTCGATTGTTATTTAGATTTTTAATAACTTCAGATGTCAAACAGTATATAGCCTCAGTCGTACCAAGTCCTTCCCTAAAATCAAACTGATTTTTTGACAATATATTAAACGCATTATAAAATTTGGTTAACCTATCCTTGAGACATTTTTCAAATATTTTAGCAAAATTGTTGATTAAACTAATTGGGCGAAAATTTTCGATTTTTTTCTTTGAACGTGACTTATGTATAGGTACAATAACTGACTGTTTAAAATGCTTGGGTACAATTCCACTTTTAAAAATAAGATTTATTATATGAGATATGGGTAACACTATGTCCAAATGAACAAGTTTAATAAGTTTTGATGTGATATCATCCATTCCCGGAGCACTATCATTTTTAAGAGAGACGATTTGTGTTATTATTTCCTGCTCAGATACAGGTGTCAAAAACATAGAGGCATTATTGTTTTTAATTTTAGTGGTAATGACAGAAGTATTAATGTTCTTTGCCATTTCAATACCAATATTAGTAAAATATTCATCGCAATGGTTGGCCATTTGAATGTTATCATTGAAAGGTGTGTTGTTATCATTATTAAGGGTAAGACACTCTTTTTGTTTTTTGTTACCTACATAATTTTGTACATATTTTTAAGGTTGTTTTTGTTGTTTTCAATTTGTGTCCTATAGTAATTAAATTTTTGTATTTTTAATAATTTATTCAAATGATTTCTATAATGCTTATATTCAATTTCCAATGCTGGTGAGAATTTTCTTAAGAGATTTTTCTTTAATTTGTCTCGATGTTTTATTGAGTTTATTAATCCTTCTGTTATCCAATCTTTAATTTTTTTATTAGGTCTATTTTTTGATTTACATATAGTTATGGTTTCTTTTTTTATTTTTGTAAATATATTAATAAACATGTCCGTGGCCTCATCTGAGTCATCAGAGTTTAAGACTTCTTCCCAGTTCTGGGTTGCAATTTTCTCTTTAAACAGCCTTTCATTAAACACACTATAGGTGTTTTGGGATGGTTTTATTATTTTATCTGTTTGTATTTTATTGTTATGTATGGATAACATTATTGGTAGGTGATCAGTGGTATCGCTTTGCAATCTAAATGATTTAAAAATTAGATTTTGACGTTTTAGTTTTTGCCTTATGAATATGTGGTCTATGCATAAGGCCGTATTGTTAGTTGTTCTAGTGGAAGAGTTAATATAGGAAAGAAAACCCTGTTGCCCCATTACAGACAAATATTCATTAACTATGTTACTTTCTCTATCAGTAATGTTTATGTTAGTATCCCCTGTGTAAATTTCAATAGAGTGACAGATATTTTGTTCAAAATAGGTTTGGAGATCCTCAATAAATAGATGTTCTATGATAGGTGGGGGTTTGTATACGGTTGTGATGCCCAAAGTAAGGTCTTGGAAGGTTAAGACTATTCTACTGATATTTGCTTTTGATAAGTTAAATTATATATGTTTCACCTCAGCATTCATTTCTGACTTAATAAATGAGATTACCCCATCGTTTCTGTTGTAATCTCCCTCGTTGTAGTATGTTTCATAACCTGGGATCTGAAAACTCACATCAGACAACTGAAAACATTTGCTCAAAACAATAATGTCACAAGAGTAAAGATTAAATTGTTCGTAAAGTAATAGAAATTGATCAAAGTTTTTTTTAATGCTTCGAATATTAAGATGTAGCAAGTTCAATATTTTACCATTCCCTAACAGATGTCTTTGCAAAAGTATGTCATCTACAAGTGTATCCTGCTGATCCGCACCAATCAACTCTATGTCTTCCAGCACTTTTTTCTTTAACGGTGTGAAATTTCAGAAATCAATAAAGTCTCACGAGCATGGATATCTCTATGAAGAAATTGGCACGGATCTAGGGGGTCAAAAATTAACATACCATAATCCCCCCTGAAGCTAACAAATGTTTGTACGAGAATAATATTAACAAGACAATTTCTAATAGTAATATTTATGTTAATTAAATTTAAAAGCCTTTCATCAAATACAATTTGTGTTAACAATGTTGTTTGTAAGTATAATATTAACATAAAGGACTTCCAAATTGTTTAAAGTCTCATCTAATGGATAACTATTATTACTATTGGCCATAGTCAATTTTACCTCTAAGTACTTCTATCAGGTATTTGTGAGATGGACACTCTATACTACTAGCCTCATGACAAGTATCATACTTTGTTTGCCTCTACACAGTTTGCACATTTTTTAAAAAATTTGGTACAATTACGAAAGTCATGGTCCCCCATGCAGTAAGCGCACACTGTTTTGTTAGTACACTGATCACTTCTATGATAATATTTTTGACATTTATAACATCTGGGTACATTAATATCCTCGTAGACCACACAACGTTGCCAGTGCAAATAAACCTTTTGCAAATTAATAAATTTGTGAAAGAGCACTGGTGAACATTCAACATAAATTGTCCTTAATTCACTGTTTTTATGTTTTCTTATGTATGTGACACTAAATTCATCATTATCGTCTATAACTCTATTCTGTTCCCTTAGTTCCGTTTCAATTTGTCTTTCCGACATAATGGTATTGCAACCAACAATCTTTACTCGAGGCTTTCTCAGCTCAGTCATATGCACCTCGTAATCAGTACTTAAAGTTCTTTCAGATTCCCTCTGTAGTTTAACTATATCTTCTTTGGTCTGGCATTTAATAACCACACTACCATTTTTAGTAGCTCGTGTATTTTTAACACCAATCTTCAAATCCGCTGGTCTTATGGTTTTGTGTAAGTCTTCCTGTGTTTTTCCAGAATTTTGTTTTAATTTTGGTTTTATGATAAGACTTGGGCCGTTTTTCACGACTTTGTTTCCATTCTTATGATTACATTCCAGTGCATTTGCGTAAGTAGGAAGTAGAACTTGGGAAGCACAGCTTAGTGTAGGTTCCATGTTTGAATTTTTGTTTCTTAAATCGGTATTTTTCAATGTAGAATCGAACACGCTTTTTTTCAGAATTTCCGTTTCTGTTTTATTTCCTAGTGCCAAAGTTTTGAGATCCTTACACTCCTCTTTCACTGTTTCTGATTTTTTTTGGTTATGTATGGCATTCTTGTTTTTGCCATGGGATAACTCGCATTTCAGAAGAGCTTAGAGTTATACATTGTTTGTGGATTTTCTCTTGACAGCTATCACATTCATAGCACTCTTTATCAGTAATTTCTTATAAGCATTTAAAACATTTTACTTCATTGCCATCCATGATGTATTTCTTTTGGAGCAATGCTGTTATTGCCTATTGCAATGCGTTTAAGTAATTTTTGAGGAAAATAGAAATTCCAGCAAAAAAACCTCAATTACAAGCACTAAGTAACACAATTAATTGTTTTATTTCGCGTAATAAACACACTATACAAAAGATAACCTTATTGTTTTGTTTTTCCTTTTCACAGCCCAGACGTTATATGTTCGAGTTTAATTTTCGCGATTTCAAAGTCACCATTCTGCAAAACATTCATCTCCAGGTGTGATGAAAGGTCCAATTGTCAATAATATTTCGTTTATTATTTATGATTATTAAAAACGAACCTTCTACTATGTAAAGCTGCCATTTTATATTACATCATACCATAAGTAATCAAGAGATACCATATACAATATTCAAGAAAATCATGAAAATATGGAACCTCCGAAGAGTCAGCGAAGATACAAAACTCATATAAAATCCTACCAATTAAACAAGGTAAGCCAATCTGCTTAAAAATATTATCTAATGTTATTTTATTATGACACCTGTATATTTTATTTATTAATGAACCATTATTTCTAAATCGGCTAATTCTCTCCTGATTTGGGTAATTTTGTAAGTTCTGGGAAAACATGAAATGCTTTGCTTAAAATTTATTTTGAATAAATATTTAACAAAGTTATGAATATACTGTTTAAATATTAAGTCATTTGCTGTATGGTATAAACTTCTATATTACGTATTTTAATTTGAAAAGAAAAAGGGTATGTATATTATCTATTTTAATCCAACACCGTGGCTGTTATACAACCATATAAACATACATGTATCTGCCCTTGCTTGATAAGGGGAGCGCCTTCCATAGTTATAGTAGGGTATAGGGTTTACAAAAGAAAACTAATAGTTTGTTCAGAGTTTATTTTTATGTTTGCATTTATTCATGATTTTGTTTCTTATTTATCAAAATCAATTTATTAATGTATAAATTATAAAAAAATTTACATACGTCAAATTACAGTTACAGATAAGAACTACATTGTAACATTTAGGAAAAAATATAAAAAAACATACAATATACAGCACATTCAGGATATAGTCATTCATTAAAATACACTTAGGACATTATGTAAACATTTACCAAACATTTAATTTAAAGTTCATTTAAAATATTGTCATTGGTATACTCTGCAATATAGTAATATGCTTTTTTTAATAAAAAGGTTTTGATCACTCCTATGTATTTTTTTTTCATTTAATTGGCGTATCTGACAGGAAATTTATTCAGAAAGAGTGGGGCAAAATATGATGTTCCCACTCTTGAGTTTTAAGTTGCAGGAATTCCATATCAAGTTGTTCAGACTTTCTAGTATTAGTACTAGAGTAACCATAGGTTAAATCTCGCCTTTCTTATCTCTGGTGTGTGCGGGACCAGGTTTCTTTGTATGCTCACGTAAATTAATAAAGACAATATTTATTTATTTGTTTATTTATTATGGTTATGCAAATCACCTCAAAGTAGCCATAAGCTCAGGTTCCTGCTGGCAAAGACAGCATAGTATAAACTGGCAAGGCACTATGAGTATACGCTTTTGTTTGCAGAGCTCTCTAACGTCTGCGCAGACTTATGAAACCTGTATATTTTATTTATAGCAGTCTTTTGCAAATAAAATTATCATTTCATTTAATAAAAAAAGATATTGGTGAAGTGTGTTCCTCAAGAAAACAAAGTGTTCTAAATGCCCATTGTCCATTTACTGGGGAATGGCCCTCCCTATTTCAAGAATATAACAGAATTTAATTTTGGTTTCTTGTAACTTAACCTAACTTTTTAACAAGGCAGTTGATCAGATGATGGTGGCAGACACACAAAAGTCATTTAATAATTGTGTATTTAACTGCAAAATTGAACATGATTTTCAGTAACTAGGAGCTAATACAAGAATAACTTTTTCTTTTGATGAAAAAACTAAAGGGGCAGCAACAAGGTAGTTGATCCTACATTATTATAGTGGTGATAGATTAGACATGGTACGCATGAATTTGTATATTTTTAAGCAAATAGAATGTACTTGCTTAAATTATATTTCAGTATCTATGTCGAGGTCTATGTATAACTTGTAAATAAAAGTATTCCATAACAGGTATTATATATTTCCAATATTGAGAGCAAAACCAATTAATCTTTGTTTTTTATAACATGTACTTGGAAGTTATTAGAGGAGGGAAATAATTAATTATATCATACACACAGTGTATGATACATTTATTGATTAATGCAATATTTTTACAACTTTTTGATGAATATGATACTAAAAAGAAGAGAATAATACAAGAAATGATTTCAAGTAAATGATACAGTATTTTATTATACTTAGTCAATAAAAGGAAGAACAATGGACCCACAGAAGCACAATTAGAACCTCCTTGATAATCTCCTTTCTTGATTCAAATTTGAACTGAACCATTTTTATTGTCGAATATATATACCTGTAAGTAATATTTTATAAAGAAACTTACAATAATATTGGTCTTAAAAAGGATAGTATGATGTATAAACTTATGTTTAGGAAGGTCTACTGCTACTACAAAAGACACCTATGAGTTCGTTATTATAACAAATTATTATTGTCGCATAATATCAAACAGATATTAACACTCAAAACCTTGTTTGATTTGACTAACCAATTTTTGCACCAATACTTTGTTGGAAAACAGTAGCAAGATAATGCATAGCAACTTAACCTATGGATGGTGCATTCAAATTCAAATTAATTTCTCAGCTCAATAATCATATAATAATATAAGTTTTGTCAAAATTTATTTTTGGAGTAAACTAAGTACGTGCAATAACTTAATAGTGTAAAAAACACAAGATTGTATAGAATGTAGGACTACTTTTATGATATTAATAAGTTAATTTGACACCTTGAACATCATATATACATCGACCAACAAAAAAAAGCGATTGGTTTACACTGTACATAAATCACTTGAAATGGCTAGTTAGAATGTATGGTCGAAAAATTCTCCCAAGTTGTAAAATGCTTTCTCTTGTAGTAGTGTCTTTAGCCTATCTTTTGAAAGGTTAAAAACTGACTTTAATGACCTCAATAAGCTTAAGGGTGAAATGATGATAAGCATAGAAGTATTGACTAGCAAAAACTCAGTTTATGCAAATGACCTGAAAAAAGCAAATTGGGATTTATTTGAATTGAGAGAGACAATTAAAAAAAATAACACACTGTGCTCTGTACATGCTGAATCTCCAGTTGCATTAGATGAGGTGTCGATAAACAATTCATTGCTGGACAATTCTGAAAAAGTTGAAGTATGCAAGCTAATCCCCGAGAGGAAAAAGATTCTATTGCTGGGTGATGAAAATATGGGGAATCTACACAGGGATGTGATTAAGCACCTAGGAGAAACATTCATAATACAAACTATATTTAAGCCAGGAGGAACGTATGACAATATTCTTAATAATATAGACATTTTGTGCAAGACATATACATGTGAGGACTATATAGTTGTGATGGCGGACACTAATGACTTTTTCCTTAACAAATTTCCAAAAATTAGAAACATACGGAACAAGCTAAAATTATGTACCTACACTAATGTTATATTTGTGTCTACTCCAAATGTTCGGAGTAGGAGAATAAATAGATCCATAAATAAATTTAATTTTGCATTATATAATTTTCTTAATAGAGTAAATACAGTCTCAAAAGGAACTATTTGTTATTTAGATCATGCCTCTTACATCCCTTATATAAACTTTAAAACCATTGCAAAAAATATAGAGTTAAACATAGAAAGTAACAAAATAAAATTATTGAACAAATCCTTAATATATATTGATACTATAGAAGATTATAATTCTACTTATATTGCATTATCTGACAGACAGACGCCTGAACGTGAAAGAATTGTTGATAACTGTAGTCACTCGCCAACTGACAATGGTAGTAATAATGACAAGGAAATGGGGAACAATCACGAGAGTGATTTATTAGGGTAAACAAAAACTTTATTTCTTTTGTGCACCTCAACATACAATCATTGCGCAATAAAACAAATGAATTATACCTCTTTCTGCAAACTTGTGACTTACCTCACTTTGTTATGATATCAGAGCTTTGGCTTAGACCTTGTGAGAAGGTTTATTTAGAGGATTATGGGGCTGTATCCGCGTATTATCGAGCGGGGACACAGCATGGGGGTACGATTATATTTGCAAACACAAATCTTACAAAAGGATATATATTTACCTAGTTAGAGAAGTATAACAATTTACTAGTCGAGAAGGAATTTGAATTTGCAATCTGTTTATGTAGTAATATCAATTTGTGTCTTGTTTGCTTATATCCCCCACCCCTATGTAGTGAACGCCTCATCATAGAGAGGCTGGAACTGTTGTTGAGTCAGTTAAGTCCTAGATATAGAGTTGTTTTATCAGGAGATTTTAATATTAATTATGGCAATAGAAATTATCAATATACAGTAGAATTGTAAAACATGTTACAATCATTTAATCTTAAAATGCGTGTTCAGGATCCTACTAGAGTAACTGAGCATTCCTCTACTATAATTGATTATGTATGTATGGGGTAGAATGAAGTATCATGTACAGTTCTAAATGCAGGGCTCTCCGATCATAATGCAATTCACTTTAGTTTCCTTTGTAAAAAACAGATAAATTCAAATTCAAATTCAAATTTCTTTATTCGTGTCAGTACAAAAAAAGTTTACACACGTCAAACAGTAGAAAATACTATATATTTTTTTTTTTTTTTTTTTAAATATAAGTATACATACAGATCCATATAAAATCAACATGAAAAATACATACATATATAGCTAAAATTAAGTTAAAACTTAAGACAGTGTTCTAGAAAAAGTACAATTTATTCAAGGCATAATTTTGTATTATTTACTCATAGTTGCAGAAGTCTGAATTGGCACCAACTTCTTACTAGAGCTGATCCCTTACATGAGTTTCAGGTATTGGTTTCTAAAGTTTTCAAATGACAGTTTTCCTTTGAGAAAAATTAAAGATAAGGCTAGAAAAACGTGGGTGACTAAGGGATTGAGAGTTTCTGGAAAGAACCTTAGATCACTTCATACCATCCGTAAATTTAATATTACTAATACATTTCTGAATACATATTATAATAAATACCGTAGAATATATAGAATGATTATAAGTATAACAAAAAAGCAATATTATGTAAATCAAATAAATAATTCAAGTAACAAACAAAAATAAAGTTGGCGAATTGCCATCCAGCTTCAAGGTAAGGGGACCGGGAGTGGAGACAAAATTACAACCTGAAGTATTTAATAAGTATTTCTGTTCCATAGCATCTAAACTTACTTCAACACTTACCCCCTCAACAGATCCTCTCGAATGTCTGAATAATGTACATATTTAAGACTCCTTTTACTTTACTCCTACCAATATATATGAACTTAAGACAGTGTTCAGCGAAATTAGAAATCAAAGGGCTTCTGGTTGGGATGAAATCTCAATCCGAGTTCTTCATCATAAGCCAGATTTGGCATTTTTGGCATTGTCAGAGGTGATAAACTATTCATTTACCACTGGCCACTTTCCAGAATGTTTAAAACTCTCTGTTGTAATTCCAGTACACAAAAGTGGAGACAGAGCTTTAACCAATAACTTTAGACCCATAGCATTGATCCCTACTCTCGCCAAAGTAATAGAAACTTTAGTCAGAAAGAGAATGATCCCATATTTAAAAATAATAATATATTGAATGCAAGTCAATTCGGATTTCAGAAAAACAAAAACACAACTGACGCGGTTTTCGAGTTCCTTTCCAACCTGTATCTGAACTTGAATGAGAATGAATCAGCAGCAGCAGTGTTCTGTGATCTTTCTAAGACGTTTGACTGCGTGGATCACAGAATACTCCTGTGGAAACTCGAAAAATATGGGTTTAGGGGGACCAGTCTTAATTGGTTCACTTCTTATTTGAGAAGTCGTAAGCAGAGGGTGAGAGTGGGAGATAGGGATTCGAGCGTTGAGGATGTGACCTCGGGAGTGCCTTAGGGCTCAGTCTTGGGTCCCATTCTCTTTCTACTGTATATTAATGATATAAGTAACACCAATATCAGGGGGGCCACCACTATCCTTTGGCATGACCCAGATCCATCTAAGCTAAGCAAAATCATCACTGAAGACATTGAAATTATCAAAAAGTGGTGTGACTCAAATCTGCTATCCTTCAACGTGTCCAAAACAAACATCCTTCACTTCAATTGTATTTTGGATGACATAAAGCTAATTTTTAATATTATCCCGGCTTGCACCGCAACAAAGTTCTTGGGGGTATATATAGATACAAGTTTGTCGTTTAAGGAGCATATATTGCAACTGTCTCGAAAGATTGCTTCGGGTTGCTATGCCCTGAGAAAAATAAAAAAAGAGCTAAATTTGGAAACAGCACGGCAGCTTATTATGCCCTAGTGGAATCTCAACTGAGGTATGGTATTGCGTTTTGGGGAAATCCTGAACAATACCTAATTAGCGCACTGTTTGTGCTTCAAAAGACAGCTCTGAGGTGTGTGTGTGGTGTGAATGTAAGGGAGTCATGTAAACCTCTATTTCTTAAACACAAAATACTTACATTGCATTCACTATAGATATTGGAAGCTGTCTGTCTCATTTATAAAAGATACCACTATTTCTTGCTGAATCAAGTCAACTCTTATAATACCCGACAAGAGGGTACACTGCCACTGCCACTCCCCCATACATCATTAATCCGGAATTCGGTAATTTACAATGCTAAGAAGATTTTTAACCATTTGTCAAGTTGTATACAATCCAAAGAAAATATCACCACTTTTAAGAAAGCAGTTAAGTCTTTATTGCTGAGGAAAGCCTATTATTCAATAAATGAGTTCCTGCAAGATCGTATCCAAATTGTGCATTTATTGACTTAGTATTGAATATAATAATAACCTCGGCCTTGTCAGTGAGAACAATTTTTTTTAGAGAAACCTAGTGTATTTTGACTTGACTGACCCAGGAACGTCTTGTATATTTTCATTTTAAAGATTAATATTATCTAGTTTTACTTCGTCTTTTTTCACATTTCTTATATGTTTGTGCTGCTTGTTACTTTAAATTTTATTTTTATTTTTGTATAACGTCTTGTTGGTTTTACCATGAACTTATTTTTTTTTTATTGTCGCTTTAGCTTGTATGTTGATTTACTTTAGTAGCTTAACAAGTTTATTTTGAATTATATTTGTAATTATTTAACTTTGTTTTTAGCTTTGTCAATAAAATAATTTTCTTTCGACAATAAAGCATTTTTTGAATTTGAATGTGAATTTGAATATTCATTGTCGGTTCATTCTTTACCCCATTGGGTATGTGGTTGTATATCCGTGTGCAGGCATATACTGGCGATTTTTCGTAATGTGTAGTTCTGTGCTTTGGGATGACGAGGTCTTCTTTAGATCTTGTGGGATATGAATGATTTTCTCTGTTGTTTCTGAACTCTGATCTATATTTGTAGTCATATGGTGCACATTTCTGTATATAGATGGATGTCAGATGGAAAGTTTTTGGCCTAGTTGACTTCCTAAGAATTTAACCATATTCTCACTATTGTTTATGGTAGCTCTTGGATGAGTTTTAAAAATAAAAGTAATTTAACTGTTTTACTAGAGTTCAGTATCAATCGATTTCTCATACACCATTTCTGCATGTCCTCACATATCTGTTTCACTTTTCCTTGGACTTCCTGGTCACTCCCTCCTGAGATAGCCACTGAAGTGTCATCAGCAAATTTGATGATGAGGCCTGGCAGTCATTAATAAAAAGCAAGAAGAGAAGTGGGACTAATACTGATCCTTGCGGAACTCCAATATTTATTCAATCTTCATCTGTTCTAGGTATGCTCTGTATTCCTTCTTTTTGACTTTGTAGATTTTTTCAATATCTCTGTTGTTGGTTTTTCTTGCCAGATTATAGAAAACTTTGAGTTCTTGTTTCTTTATACGTACTTCATTTGTTATCCATTGGGGTGTCTTATGTTGCGGTGATATTTTCTTTATTGGGCAAATTACTTAAGACTTCCACAGAAGACTTCATATAAAGCTTCCAAATACCAAATTTATATTGTCTGTTTCTATCCCCTCCCATTTTTCCTGCTCCAAGTTTGTTGCCAGATGTTTAATATTGTTTTCCCCAAGGGTCCTTTTTTTTGTATTATTTTTAAGTCAGGTTTTGTCGTGGGAACCGATTTTATAAGTTTTTAGTTAAGATCTGTGAATGATGGTCAGATATGTGTGGATCGAAGTTCCTAAAGCAGGGTCTGTTTTCCTCTAAATTTGTAGCTATATAATCTATGGATGTCGTAGAGCCGGTAGTTGCGCTATGATATATGCGTGTAGGTTCCATGCAGAGGTTTTTAAGGTTGAAGGATTTAAACAGGTGGAGGAGTAAGCTGGGTCTATGGTTTTTAGGCTATCGATGTTGAAGTATCCACATAGCACAATCTTGGAATATATACTTCTCCAGATGGTGGTCTATAGACCATGATAATAGCGCGGTTGTTCGTTGTTTTGCCAGTCTCAACAGCACAACACTATTTCCATTTCAACATTTAATCGGCTAGCCCCTTTTATCGTTTTAAAGGTTAGGTTCTGTTTGATATAGATTGCACATCGTCCATGTATATGTATGTTTCTACAGTAGTATATGATGAGTGAGTAATTTGGAATTGTCATACTCTCTATACCATCCTCTGATGCCCATGTTTCAGGAACATACAGTATATCAGGCTGCATTTCTTTAGTAAAAACGTATCTGTGGTTTAATTTGTTTGTGATTCTCTGGACTTTAAGATGGGCGATTATGATATTTAATTTGGTTAGTGTTTTTTTGCTGGGGTTAGGATTTGTGGGAATAAAAAATTGTTTGGAATTGTTAAGTTTCCGCTGGACTTTTTTTTTGTATTTGCTTCTGTGTTGTCTACAGTATCCTCCTGTCCTGCATTAATCTGTCTTATATTGTAGTTTCTTTTGCAGTTTTCGTTGGTGGACATGATATTTTCATAGATGTACTTTAAGTAGTACATTTGCACATATTTGTTAAATGTCCTTCTTCGTTTATATGACACTGTTTGACTATTTTTGTGCGGTCAATGTAATATGCAACTGGGGGCGATTTTGCACTTATCATTTCGTGAGTTAACGAATCGCTAAATCACGTGATTTGGCGAAACAACTGACAAAGGTTGGAAGTAGCATTAATTTCTTAAATGGAAAATTGCATATATTTTTTGACGTCAAGTAGCCAATTTTTTCATTACGATTTGACAATTACTTAAAACCTTAAAATTATTTTGTTGACGTTCAGCAAAGCACGAAAAGTTTGTTTGGCCTAATTAAGTATATTTTATTATTTTGGAAATAATTAAAAGGTAATGAAGAATTAAAAATCTGAAGCTTTTAAGGGCTGTCTGAAGTTCCTTAATACTTGTGTTTGTTATACTTACTATACTTCTAAAAGAGAAGATACAGCATCATTGCTAGCATCAATTGGTGATAGAATAATTGTACCTAATACCTACTAATGTTCTAATAAACTATGTTCTAATAAAATAAAAGTTAACAGACAAGTGGTGATTTCAAGAGACCTAAATTTAACTTTAATTAATCGCTACAAGTGAATGCAGTGGAAAAAGGTGAACATTTTAGTGGATGTTATTTCATATTGTGCTTTTCCAGAACAGATGTTAATGTTATACCTTATTATAAAGGCTTAATATAATATTTTTGCACTTGTAGGGGGTATTTCCAGATATTTTAGAGACATTAGAGAATATGATATTCTTAAAAGCACTGAAATATATTTCGAGGTAAGACATAACTATTTTAAGATACATAATATCTCTTTAAATAAATAAGACATTAAGCCAACCCTTGTTAAAGAGTTAACAATATGTTAAAATGTAAACTTAAATGGGCTAACAATCTGGTAAATTTAACAGACAATTGTTGAATACCTTAGTAAGCCATATTTTGAGATATAATTTAAGTTTTTTTTCTTTATTGTCTACAAATTCAATGTGCTGTAGTGAAAATAAATATCTTTATTAGAGCGGACTAGTTTTTAGAAGTATTAGTCAAAATTTTGTTATTTATATATATATATATATATATATATATATATATATATATATATATATATATATATATATATATATATATATATATATATATATATATATATATATATATATATATATATATATATATATTATATATATATATATATATATATATATATATATATATATATATATATATATATATATATATATATATATATTATATATATATATATATATATATATATATATATATATATATATATATATATATATATATATATATATATATATATATATATATATATATATATATATATATATATATATATATACACACTGTGTTTTGACAATCTGTACATGGAAAATTGCGGATAAAAGCGAATTTATCGATTTTTTTTATTGTGCACCAATTGACTACCGTTTAAACTAATCTCTCTCTAATATTTTTATTATTTCTCATACTAAAAAATATTACATACATGTATAAGGTTCAATATTTGCAGAGTTAAAAGAAGCCCTTTTAAGAAATACTCTATTTTTAACTGATACGACTGAAATTTATATATTCAAAAATAATATGGCCATATGTAGACAGGTATTAATTTTAGTTTTTTTAATATAATTTGGCACGAAGTGGAAAAATATTTTCTAGCTTTTCATAGGTGTACAAAAGAGACAGGGTATTCATTTAATACATCCATATTTTTTGTCACTTTATATATTTCAAAGATACTGATAATTACCATATGATTGGGAAGGAGAAAATTTACTTTGTATTTTTTTTCTTTGCAATAAAAATAATAAAATTACTGCACAGATGATCCTATACCTAATAGAATAATTTTATCTTTTAAAAAATAAAAATTGTCATTTGGAAAGTTTACATCACTGCTAAGAGAGACAGTTGAAACTGAAAAATTAACTTTTCGAAATATGTTTAAAGATTGATACATAATGCTCCCAGAACAATCTCTAATTCTCTATATCCCTGTATATCTATATCTATAAAATGCCTAAATACAATTATTTTTCTAGATTTAAGTGTAATCATAAATCTTTAAGATATAAATGAAATAATTTTCCATTTTAATTATTATGAAATTGACTGGAACTTCTTTAAAAGTTTTTTTTTGAAAAGTGTTTGTTTCAATATTTTATCATTCTTATTGCTGCTAAGATAATAAAAATAAAATCTATATTTGTCAATTGAACATTTTTTTATTGTTCAAGTTGTTACAAGCTGAAATTAGTTTCCATTGCTGGTGATTTCTGGTGATACCTAAGTCCACGCCATTTTCTTTTACAAAGTATCCAAAGGACTCGTACTGCGGCTGGAAATACCTAATTTCTGAACGATAGATACCATGAACACCTCAAAATCTTACAAAATTGAATTTATAAGGAAAATTTATTCTGCAGTACTGTATTACAAAATACAGTTTTCACTTTGAGTAATCTTAATTTTTATAGACCTTAGTCAGTTATACTTTATTTGATATGATTTCAAAAAGGCAACATACAGAACTTGTCTCAACTACAGGTCCATTCAATAATTCTTGGATATCTCATAAGCAATTACTGATAGTAGAAGAGAACTTTAAATAGGAAAGATACTAAAAGCGACGTTTCTAAAGATATTAATTAATTCCCACAGTCCTTAAAACGTAGTATATGTTGAAACTTAATTCTTTTAAACAGAGAGGAACCTGTGTATATTAATATATTTTAATTTTATAAAAAATTCTGAACAATTTTTATAAAATAATTCTATTTCGAAAGAAACAACTTGAAGTTTAAAAATTAAAATTTTAAACAAAATTACATATTCCTTTTTTAGTTCTATTTATGGTCTTTTTTAAGGTATTAAACTTCAGTTTACCAAATTACATATAAACCAGATGTTTTATTCTTTAATAAATAAAATAGACCATAATAAAAAAACAGCAGCTGCACCTTGTACCCCATTTTTGGGACATCCTGTATATAAAAATATCCTTACAGAATGCACTTTTAGCAACCTAGTATCTTCCAGTACCTAACAAGGTATCCTAGAATTACATAATAATGGATTTAAAATAAACTCTTCTGGTGAAAAATGGTAAATACAGTAAACATAACTTAAAAAATTAAGGTTTCTCCATGCTATAGGTATAATGTATATGATGTATAACACATTGTATCTGATATTTTATATAGATTGTATGTACAGGGTGTCTGGTTATATTTTAAACGGTACCCTAGAGACTTTATTATAAGTTATTAAAAAACTTTACATACAAAAGTTTTTGGGTTTGGGAAATTTTCAAGAAAAACAAATAAAAGGTAATCGGAAATTTAGCAAATGGGCATCGACTTCGTTATTTTAAAAGGAACACCCTGTATAATATATACCCCAAAAATGGGTCTCTTCTTGCTGATTATTACTAATAGACTAGGTTTAAGACCGGTATCTCTAAAAATATTCAAGAAATTTAAGAAAATCCCTGTCATAAGAAGCGAATTATTCCTACTGACTTTACTATAGATAGATAGATAGATAATTTATTGGTGCCAATACAAGAAGTTGCACAGGTCAAAAATATAAAGACAATACTTAATTTAAAAAAATACATATATAGACTAACAATACAGAAACTTGACGAAAAACATTGATTTCAAGATGGCCTTAAGATAATTTGGACAATTATAACAATGACTTAATTTAATTGAAGTTAAAAATTATAATATTCATCTATGGAATAAAAACATTTATCAAGCAATAACTTTTTTAATTTGGTTTTAAACCCACTTCCACCTATTGACTTAATATCAGTTGGAAGCTTATTATAAAGTTTAGAATATAGAATAGAATATCTACTCCTATAAATACGGGTATAATAAAGAGCTATATCATCACCATGCCTTGTATTATAATTATGTTTTTGATTCTGAAGATTATAAGTATTTAAGTTTTCCTTTACATGTAAAAGACATCTATAAATATATACTGAAGGTAGAGTAAGTATACCTAACTCTCGAAAACCCGATCTTGCATCTTCACGGTAGCCCAGTCCGGCAACCACCCTCACTGCTCTACGCTGGATGGAAAAAATTAAGTCAGCATGTGCCGAATGGCCCCATGCTAAAATAGCATAGGACATTTTGCTATGAAAAAGACTATAGTAGGCAGTGAGGCTGGTTTGGAGATCAACTGCCTTACACAAATTGTGAAGTCAATACACTGCACTTGAGAGCTTACTTGAGAGTATCTGAGTATGGGATTCCCATGTTAAGGGTGGATCCAAAGTGACACCAAGAAATTTGATGGTGGTCTTATCAGAAGAACTGTCCCTCTAAGCGAAAATAAGCTTGGAGCTTTCTCCATACCTCTCTTAGACATTGCCTCTTATGGAGGGGTTTTTCTCAAATTTCTCTGTTATCTTTAGAGATAAAGTTTAAACCTAGTATATTTATAATCGGCAAGAAGAGACCTATTTGACAGACATATATTATAGAGGGTGTTTCATTTAAAATAACGAAGTTGATACTCATTTGTTAAATTTCTAATCTTTTATTTGTTTTTTTTTGTAAATTCTAATGTTTCCGATCAAACTCGAAAATATTTGTATTTAAATTTTTATGATAACTCATTGAATAAGGCCTCTAGGGTACCGTTTAAAATATAACCAGACACCCGGTACAATTTTACATATGAATAAACAAAAAAATTCCATCAAAAATAATGAACTTATTAAGTCATATAATAGTTATTTTTTTTTAAATAGAATATTTTTATATGTGTAAAGCAATTCATAGATTTGAACAAAAGACTAATTTAAAAATATACATTAAAAATTGCAATTAGCAAAACCCACGGCAAAACACACACTTCAAACATATTTTTGTCACTGGCAAGAAATTAGACAAACATATAAAACATAAGGAAGTGTTTAGCACATAATTTAATGGATGACGTTATAATAAAAAAAATAATCGGTTGAGTTGCTATGCATTATCTTGCTGCTGTTTTCTGACAGAATATCAATGCAAAAACAATTAGTCAAATCAAACAAGGTTTCGAGTGCTAATATCTGTTTGATACTGTGAACTGATGATTTGTTATAATAACGAACTCATAGGTATGTTTTATAGTAGACCTTGCAAACAATCTTATGCATTATACCTACCAGCTTAACCTAAGTCCAATATTATAGTAATTTTCTTTATAAAGAAAAAACAAAATAATCAGAACTAATACTTACACAGGTAAATATATCTTCTACAATAAAAATGGTTGAGTTCAAATTTGACCGAAAAAGCTTATCGAGGAATTTGTAATTGTGCTTCGGTTATTGGTCTTCTTTATATTGACTAATTATGTGAAAGGTAAATGAAAATACTGTGTCAAATACTTGACATCATTTCTTGTATCATTCCCTTCTTTTTAGTGGCATATTCTTCAAACGCTGTAAAAATATTGCTATAATCAATAACTATGCGATACTCTAATAATTATAACATTATACAATTCCAACTATAGTTCTTTTAATGAAAAACAAAGATTATTTCGTTTCGCCCTCAACAGTGAAAATATATAATACCTTTTAAGGAATACTTTTGTTTGCAAGTTATACATAGACCTCGACATAGACAATGAAATATAATTTAAGGGTACATTCTATTTGCTTAAAAATACACAAATTAATTCCTACCTGCAACAATCTCAGGTATCACCATTATAATAATGTAGAATCAACTGCCCTTATTGCTTCTTTAGTCTTTCCGTCAAAAATGTTATTCTTATATTGGTTCCTAGTTACTCGAATTTATGTCCAATTTTGCAGTACTTAAATACACAATTATTACACCACCGTTGTGTTTCTGCAAGTAATCCATCAGCTGTTTGACTTACTTGTTGTACTGTGTATTTGTGAACTAAAAAAGTTAGGTTAGGTTACGAGAGACCAAAATTAAATAAAATACTGACATATTCTTAAAGTAGGAAGGGCGATTCCCCAATAACAACGGGCATTACAACCTAGAGTAAGATTTTTATTCTTACTCTAAGTTTAAAACGCTTTGCTCTCTCGAGGAACGCATTTCGCCTATATTATATTATTTTTTCTATAGAAAGCGGTATTAGGGCGGATCGGCGGATAAATGTATGTTTATGTGGTTGCATAACAGCCGCGGTGCTGGCTTAGAATAGATATTAACATAGGTATCCTTTTTCTGGAAAATAAAATACTTAATATAGAATTTTGCACCATATAGCAAATGATTTAATTAATATTTATACAGCATATTCGCAACTTTGTTAAATATTTCTTCAAAAGAAATACATTTTGAGCATAGCGTTTTATGTTTTCCCCGTACTTACAAAATGATCAAATCAGGAAAGAATTCACTGAACTAAAAATAATGGTTCATTACTAACTACAATAGGTATACAGAGTAGCTTACCTTGTTTAATCTGTAGGATTTTTATGAGTTTCGTATCTCTGATGCCTATTTGGAGGTTCCAGATTTTCATGATTTTCTTGAATATTTTAGGATATGTTATTTACTTACGGTATGATGTATATGCTAATATATCATGGCTTAGCTTTCAAGTAACCAAAACTATTTTTTATCGTATGAAATTAAACTCCAAGGCAGATTAAATTTAGACATTATCAAAAATTCAAGAACTGACAGATTCGGAAAATGGCGGCTTTACGTAGTAGGTTGGTTTGGTAATGAACCAGGATCGGAAAATCCGATTGCCATGCCGAACAGCTCTCCGAACTAGCGAAAATTTCTACCCATGAATTATTCGCAAAGCGCATATACGTCCGCCGCGATTACTCCCGAACCATAGCCTCTATCGAAAAAACTCATAAGTTCAGTCATGAATACACATCTACCCATGAATTATTCGCAAAGCGCATATACGTCCGCCGCGATTACGCCCGAACCATAGCCTCTATCGAAAAAACTCATAAGTTCAGTCATGAATACACAGGATATACTGCACACATTGGGCAGGAAAAACACCGCAGACATGGTACTAGGTACTAAAGTTAAATTCCAAGAACTCTTGGATACTGAAGAAAGCATTATCTATAAGGAAGTTTAATCTTCTTTTTAAATTGGTTTTCTGGTAAGTCTTTTATTTCTAGTGGTAGTTTGTTAAAGCATTTTGGGCTGTAATAATTTAAGCGATGGTATGGGACTCTTATTTTGCCTTGTGCTATAGTCATGATGGTCATAGTTAAGGTCCCAGAGGGTTTTGTTTTTGTAAATGAAAAGGATACATTCGTATATATATCGACAAGGTATGCTCATTATTTTAAGTTCTTTAAATGTTAATTTGGTGTCAGCTCTATAAGTAAGCCCAGCTAAAACTCTCACAGACCTTTTCTGAAGACCAAAGATTCTTGTCGCATGAGCCGAGTGTCCCCAGGCCATTATCCCATAGCAGGCAATGGTTTGGAAAAGTCCATGAAAAGCTTGTAGAAGACAATGTTGGGGCAAAACAGATTTTAGGTTCTTTATGAGAAATATACTTTTTGAACTTGAACTTCAAAGATGCGTCCAGGTAAATCCCCAAAAATTTTAATTCCTTGGGGTTCTCTCTGCTAATTTCTCTCAGCCCCAAGGTAATCCTTTCTATTTTTTCATCATTTAGCGCAAGCTTGTTGGCCAAGAATCAATCTTGCAGTTCACTTACATTAGCAATCATTCTCTCATTCAACACATCCATTGATACATCACACTCAGAGATAGAGGTATCATACTCAAAAAGCGTCATTCTGGAGAGAGGAACCGACATGCCTATGTCGTTAATATATATAATAAAAAGCAATTCCCCAAAATAGAGCCCTGGGGGATCCCATAATGAACTGATGCCTCCGATGAATACTGACCCCTATACTCAGTGATTTGTTTCCTGCCCTCAAGGTAGCTGCAGATTAGAGAGACAGCCCCCCTCCCGACTCCATAGTACTTCAGTTTATCCAACAGAATGTCATGAGAAACACAGTTGAAGGCCTTTGAGAGTTCACAACATGTTGTGCTAACACACTTATCCCTCTCAAAAGCCCCCGCAATGTATTCCAAGAGATCCAGAACCGCCAGGGATGTTGATCTATTCACCCTGAAACCAAACTGAGCACTGGAGAAGAGATCATAAGTTTTAAAGTAATGGTAGAGTTGATCCTTTAACAATCTCTCAAACATTTTTGAGAGAACTGGGACAAGGGATATAGGTCGATAGTTTCCCATGTCATTTTTGTCATCCTTCGTAAACACAGGGACAACCCTAGCCCTTTTTAAAAGCCCTTTTTAAACATGAAAGGAAGCAACCTGCATCAATACAAACATTAATAAGCTTTGTCAGTAGAATGATGATCAAGTTTTTTTTTTTAAGTAATGAGACATTCATATTGTATATATGTCCCTACTAGACTTATTTTTAAGCGAATACATTACCTCTCTTACCTGTACATAGCTTACTCTTCGGAACTCAAATGCATGATGATTCCCCATGTCGCCAGTCATGTAGTCAACGTAGCTTCTTATCGGCTGCTGCAAGTCCGTCAATATTGTATCAGCAATGGAAGCAAAAAAATAATTTAAATCCTGAGCCGATAGGGGTTCATCTCCCGAACGCCCCTCCCCCCAACGCCACCCCTGAGGTCATTCACAACCCTCCAGGAGGATCTGACAATATTAGAAGAGCTCATTATATATTGAGAGTATGCTGCTTTTTTCTTTTGATGTATGCAATCTTAATATTGTTTTTTGTATGCTGTTAGGTAGTCTTTTAAGAAATTAGATGGTCCATTTTGCTGCAGTTCAGTTAAAAACCTTACTGTTTTTCTCATTTGCTTCAGAGTTGCTTCAAACCATTGCACTGTGGAATGGTTTGGTTTTATGTTTGGCTTTTGTAATGGAAAGAAACGCTCGATTGCATTTGTCAGAACCCCCAGGAACATGCCAAATGCTTGATTCACGTCACACCCACCATCCTCAGAAATAAACCGCCAGCTGTGTGCCTCCAGGTACAGGTTCAGGTTCGTCATAGGTCGGCAAACATGAAATCTGGTACCGATACTCATACAGCCCACTTTGACGGTCAAGTTAATTGCAAAGTGATCAGAGAGCATGGGATCAAAAACATGGACACTATAAAAAAAAAAAAAAAAAAGGAAGGACGTAGCCGATGCACGCATCGGACAAGTGGTCCTTCTGAAACGTACACTACAGAATGCTAAACATTCTAAATGGTACGGATTCGTAAACAAGGTCAAAATAAAAAAGTCAAAATCGAGAGACCCAATAAAAACAGTAACTACATCAAACATTTAAAATAGAGAAAAAAAATTGATACACAAATACACATTTACAGACACAAAAAAAAAATTACAAAGGAATACATAAATCCATATGAATACGAAGTGTAAAAAACCTCACAAAAGCAATCCATTTAGCTGCCTTTTTAGCTGCAAAGTGCTAAGTCTAAAGATGTCATATTCTGAGAAATGACGATTGTAATTACACACTAGTCGGTCAATAAATGCGCCAGACCCATAATTTGTACGGTGGTATCTTTCAAAGAATAGCTGAGGTTGTCTTGTTCTCCTAATAGGTACCAGAAATGAGACCGACCCCAACAATATTTCACAATCAATGTCTCCATTTATTAGCTTGTGTAGAAAGACAAGAAGCGCCTTACGTCTCCGAAACTCAAGGGTTTGAAGGCCGCATAGTGTTATACGATAGATCCTGATATGGAAAATTAAATTTATATAAGAGGTATTTCGCAAATCTATTTTGTACTTTTTCAACTCTATCGTTATGGCACTGGTATGATGGACTCCATATTGTTGAACAATACTCCAAAACACTCCGTACCAGTGAGTAATACAGACAGACAATTGCTTTGGTGTCCGTCACATGCCTTGTATTCCTTTTTATAAAGCCCAACAGTCTAAAACCCTTGAGTACAATGCTGTCAATATGCAGATTAAATGTTAATTTGTCATCAAAAATAACACCTAGGTCAGTGTACAAACTAACAACCTCTAGTGTTACATCATTTATGAAGTAGAAGGAGAGAACAGGATTAATGCGTTTATGAAAACGGAGCACTTTACACTTGGATATGTTAAGATGGAGATAATTAGTGCTGCACCAGTTGACGAGCCTTCCAATGTCAGATTGCAGTGCATTTGAGTCAGTGTAAACGGGAGCAAAAAATTTTAAATCGTCTGCATATAAAAGACACTTGGACGCTCTAAAGCAAGATACTATATCATTTATAAAAAGTAGAAAGAGCACTGGACCAATATGTAAACCCTGTGGGACACCCGATGTCACAATAACCTCCCTAGAAACTGAACCACAAATGTTGACCTGTTGTCGACGATTAAACAAATAAGATCTGATCCACTCCAAATAACTTCCAGAAAGACCAATTTGCTGCAATTTTAATAATAAAAGCTGATGACAAACACTATCAAAAGCCTTGGATATGTCCGTGTAAACAGCATCAATCTGTTGGCCAGCTTCGACAGATGTAATCAAGTAATTTTGGAACATCGCAAGATTTGTAGTAGTTGAGCGACCGCGATAAAAACCATGTTGCATACTCGTAATGTAGTGTTTCAAAGACTCAAATAAATGATCAGTGATAATTGCCTCAAACAGCTTTGGGATATATGAAAGCAAAGAGATACCTCTGTAGTTCTTTATATCGCTTTTATCACCGGATTTAAAGATCGGCATCAGTGTAGAAAATTTCCAAATATCAGGAAATGAACCTAGATTAAAAGATCTTTGAAAAATTACACATAGCGGTTGAGACAACGACTGACAGCACCTTTTCAAAAAGATAGTGGGAATTCCGTCAGGACCAGCCCTCTTAGAAACATCAAGGCAATCTATTTTAGTGCAGATTTCTGCCTCTGTAAAATAATATGTCGCTAGTAGTTTCCCTGAAGAACTTACGAGACTGATCTGACTAAAATCTAAAATTTCATGGTGTGAATAGCAGGACTGAAAATGGGCTGCAAAGGCATTAGCGATGTGATTTGAACCCATAATTTCTTCACCGTCATAATTCATAACACTAGGCATACCAGAGTCTCTTCTCAAGTTACGAACAAATGACCAAAAGTGCTTGATATTTTCCGGAATAAGTAATTCAGTTTGCGTGACATATGTAAGATAGCACATGTCAGTTCGAAACTTTACTTCACGTCGTATGTCCGAATAGGCCAGATAGTCAGCTTGTTGTTCAGTCCTTTTATACCTCTTATATAGGCGATTCTTTTGTCCAATAAGCCTTCTCAATGGGAGGTCAAACCATTTTGGGTACTTGCAGTCAACCATGGTTTTCTTGGGAACATGAATATCGATTCCCCGAAGCAAAACCTCATAGAAGGTTTCAACGATCCTGTTGATGTCAGGAGATGAAGAGAAAGACCAATCCGATTTCTTATAAAAAAGATTGAGTTCATGGAAATTCGCTTGATGAAATTGATATACACTTGATTGTAACTTTTTATTGGAGGAACATATTCAATTTTATACATCAATTCAATTGCAGGATGGTAAGGGTCAATATTTACTAGGGGTAAATTAGGAGATGAAATGCGAACATTAACAAAGTCATCAGCAAAAATCAAGTCTAAAGTTCTACCCATGTGATTACATAAAGAATTAATTTGTTGCAATTCTAGAAAGTTCATTGACACAATAAGAGTTTCAGAGGCCAACGATGTTAAAGACCTTGGAACAAGGGTATCGTCTTCATAGATCCATTCCACTGAAGAAAGGTTAAAATCCCCAGAAATTAAAAATGTATGACTGTCAAAACTATTTCTCAGCGACTCGCAGGTATTGCAGAATGACTGATAATACTCCAGGCTAGAATTGGGTGGGAAATATACACATCCTAGGACTAATTTTGTGTCGCCAGCCTTCACCTGAACCCAAACATCGTCAAACTCTAGATGAATAGGAGTAATAATCAAGGATGCCTGAAAACAACAAGAAACTGCAATCAACACGCCTCCGCCGCGCTGGCATCCCAGTTCTTCATAACTCCTATCTTTACGGAAAACCATATATTTATGTTTAAACATTTCGTAGCTACTAATATCTCCATTAAGCCACGTCTCGGTAAGAGAAATTACTTCATAGTCGCAAGACAAAATGCTTAGAGAAATCTCGTCAGTCTTTGTGCGTAGTCCCCTGACATTTTGATAAAACATGCTCAGACTACTCGCTGAGGAAACCCCAATACCACCGACTGTATCATATGTCTGAGTTACATTTTGTTCGTTGATAGCGAAAAATTCGAACCTTCATATAGTTCCTGCTGCAGAGAAGTTGGAGCATTATTCATAGTCTGAGAACGAGCACTGGGGTTGTCGTGATCAGAATTAGACGTACAAACGTGTTTCACAGACCCAACAAAGTTTGAAAAAATCATCTGCGCAAGCTCAGCTTTTTCACTGAAATTCATTATACCTCTCTCAGTTGTGACTCAGGACGGAATGTAATGGATATGTTGATAATTTTTAAAGAGACATTGCAAATGAAAGTCGTCCTGTTGAATAATCTTGTTAAGTACTGGACGATTCATCTGAAGAGGCGGACCACAAACAAACAAACTGGTTCCATTAGAGTTCTCCAGAAGACGAAGCAAAGCCTGTGATCTGATAGTCTTCCCCCTAAGTGCATCCAATCCCCCCGCAAATAACACAACAAAATCGTCTTTAGAAAACTTCCCAACCAATTTTTCACAATCCTCAGTGCGCTCTTCGAAGAGAATAGGACCCGACCACTGACAATTAATATCATATTTATTGCCTGTGAGCCGCTTAAAGATATTTATAAAACCTTTCGCATTAATATCACCCATAATCAAAATCTGTGGTTTACGAGGGATTGGCGCAGATAATCCGGTCGAAACCGTTGTGCTTGCGGTTGGAACTCTACCACATTGAGAAAGACCAACTTCTCCCCTTGATGAGGGAATGTGAACATCCAATTGCCGCTTGAGATGCTTAATTTCCTTAAAATTTACATCGTTTTCCTTTTCCAGAACAGATATTGATGTCACCATTTGCCTGTTTATGTCAGTGAGGTCGTGAATTTGAGTACGTAAATGAGTAATAAGTTCTTCATTTTCTTTAATTTTATTATCCAGCTCAGATTTGGAAATTTTGAGACTGTCTATCTCCATATTAAGTTCTGCTATTCTGCAACGTTGTTCAGCTAGCTGGGCATTAAATTCTTTTTCAGCCTCAGAGACATCATCAGCAAAATCCTGTGTTCCTCTTTTTAGTCGCTTAATGTAATTATTCTTGTCGTTTATTTCAGATTTCAATTTGTTAAGCTCGTCAATATAATTATTCTCCCGTTGTTCATCAGTTTCAGCCTTTGATTGACAGCTGCTAGAACAATAAATTCTATAACCGCCAAGTTTCACAACATCCTTGCAGCGTTCCAAGCAGCTAGGATGAAACATGCCCATACAGGATACACAGCAAAAGTTTGAGAAATCCTTATGTTTACAACATTTTAGGTTGCGTTCCATGTTAAATTAATTATCCAATTAAATGAATTAATATTAAATGTTATATATGAAAAAAAAAAGAAAAGAAAAGAACAGCAAGATAGTAAATATGTGTGTGTAAATAATAAAGATACTTAAAGTGTCAAGTTATACCACCTACTCAATCCAGCAGTACAACCAAACACTTAATGAGCAACCCTGGTACAATATATAAGTTTAAATATAATTAAATAAAATAAAATAAGGTGAGAGAGGTCGGTGATATTTAAATAAATAATAAAAATTCCAATACAAAACAAAATACCCTGAAACCGGACCTGTCTAAATTATTTTTAGCACAATAGGATTCACCAAAAACATCGACTAACATAAAAAAAGGGAATTCCCTTAACACATGAATTTAATGAATCAGAATAAAATACGATATTTTACTAGACTCTTATCATCCAATTTGCATATTAACAGTCAACAACCTAGTAAATGATAAAATATCGGTTTTTTTCCAGCAAAATCCTTTCTCTGCTTAAAATTAAATATTAAACTTCTATTTTCCCATATAATTTGAATATGTGTAATGCAAAATTCGTGACGTTTTCAAAAATATGTACTGTTTTTCATCAGCAGTAAAATGATACCAAACACATATATTATTTAAATCCCAAAACCACTCAAAATCACAATTATACACAAGAGCACGAAAACACGAAACTTAAACACACAGTTAAAAATACATCTCGAAGTTAGAATTGTGGGTGAAATTTATAAATATATTATCCATACAATTTACTTGATTGGTTTTTTTGAAAAATTTGCTGAAAAAAGTTGAAACAACCCAATAAATCCAAGAAATCATACTTTCTTTGAGTTTGGGTTAAAAATTATATTAAAATCGCCCAGTAGCACTACCCAGCTGTATTTTCCCTGTCCAACATGACACAACACATAATGCTTATAAATACTAGAAAGTCACCATTTGGTGGTCGATACACTGATACAATTACTATGTTCGAATCTTCAATATTTACCGCAGATATTTCACAGTGGCGCTCAACAAACATGTCCACCAATGTTTAGATGTTTTGACTCTTGATGGCTGTCCTTCCCAATATCAGGCTTCCTCCATTGTTTCTGGTGTTCCGTGTAAAACAGGAAAGTAATGTATAGTTATTCACTTTTAAGTAAGCTGTCTCATGAGCAGTTAAGTTATGCTCGATTAAGCATAAGATGTTATATTTGGTGAAATGGTTGTGCAGAAATGCCTCAAATTCATTGACTTTGTTCCGGACAGAGTGGATGTTGAGGTGAAATACATTGATGTTGAAAATCTGTGGAGTTTTTACAGCTTTGTTCTCTAATAAGTTACTCGGGGTAAAAGTCGATTGAGGTTCATAAAATGGTTAGCCACCATGCCTCTAAGCCAGGCATTGGGAAAATCAGCTTCATACTGGTTATTAATGCCACAAAGTACCAGGCCTTTGATTGTACCAGTTTAATGTTACTTGAAGTTACATTAATTTGTACTCTAATTGGAGGAGGCCTAGAAGACCTCGTTTGCGGTCTTGAAGAACAGCCTCCAGTATCCGCAGCATTTTCAGTTTTACTCTTCTTTTTTCGGCGTCTTCTGATCCATCCATTATTATCACTTTCACCTTTGGCATCGACATTTTCGGTGTCGGACAGAACCAAACTGAGATTAGGATCATTCACTTCTGTCAGTTTTAGCGTTGATTGCGCTGCTGCTAATCGTGCTGAGTGTGGTCTCTCAAGATTTGTCGATTTCGGGATTTGGTTTGCAAGCGCAGTGGACCGATCCGGATTTTCAGAACTTTTGATTTTGGCGATGTCAACATTGGCTGTTTCTGTTGCCCTCCGACAAGGACATTTCCGGCGTTGGCGTTTTGACAATAACAACAACCTCGTGATGATCAGGGCAGGGGCTAGGAGGTGTGCTGGGATTTGCTATCATCCGTGATCCCGGCTCACTCTTTTTGTTGGCATCTTCTAATTTTTCCTCTTTTCTTTCAATTTCTGAAGTAGCTGGACTCACGGATCGAAACTGATTTCCAAAGAATTGCGTTTTCCTCCAGAATTCTGTTTTTTACTTCCATCTCGTCTAAATGTCTTCTTAAATAGGATATTTTGACGACGCTTGCATCAACGCTGTTCTGAACCTCTGCTTCGTTCTGACAACAAAAGACACGGGTATTATCTATTACATGTACTTTTCCGATAAAATCGCGATTTACACTTGATTTGTGGAATACGCTTCCGCACTTGACACACACTGCGCTACTTGATATCTTTTTTTTACAACAGCAAATTTTCGACTAACGTTGCTTTCACTGCATCCACCAGATGCCGCCATCTTCGAAAATATTTTTGTAACTACGATTCTCGCGACAGTTTGATTATATGATAAGGGATGAGATCCTGGTAGCAAAGTCCACGGTAGTTTGGGCTCAATTAGCAGGAGCCGCGGTGGTTCTGGTTGTTAACGCCAACAAAGTGAAAGGAGGATGTCAACTTCACTATTTGTACTTAATAAAATTGGATTATGCTACGTAAAGAAACAAAAGGAAAAGCCAAACTTTCCTCGTTTTAGGGCGCGAAACAGGAGTCTCCCCCATTTCCACGATAGGTTTCCGCAGTTTCTGGGCCTTTCAAACACTTTTAGATGTGATTTACGTAACATTTTACCAAAATTTGCACAATTTTTCGGACTAAACCTACGCACTTGGCACTGTTGAAGAAAACATTTTGCTACGCTTAGTCTGCGGATTTTTGCTTTTAGTTCCATTACTATATCTTTGAACTTACATTCATTACATTCTCCATTTCCATACTCAGCTTGTCCATTGCCTCCTTAAGGCTTTTTTCTAGCTTTGATATTTGTTGCATTTTTTCCTTGGGGCTGTTTTCATAGTTTTTATTATTTTTTTCCACATTTAATTCTGTTTCCAGTGAACTATTTTGTACTTTTTCATTATTTTCTCTCTCGTTTCTCTTTTTTCCTCCAAGTTAATTTCTGGTATAGCGACTTTTTCTTTGTAAGTTTCTAATTTATTTGTTAGGGAGGTAATGCATTCTTCATATTCAGTATTAAGAGAGTTTTTTTCAGTTTTCTCTCTCAAATCGTTTTCTAGCATATCTACCTTCTTTTGGAATCTGATAGATTTTTTAAGTTGGTCCTTTTTTTCTTTGATTTCTTTCCACAGACTTTCAATTTCATTTCGCTTCTTGCACTCTTGTGCCAATTTTTCCGTGAGACACTTGATTTTGGTGATATTCTCTTGATTGTGAATTTCTTGCTCTGTTTTTCTTTTTTCTTTCTGTTCTTTAGTTGTTCTTCATATTTCTTTATTTAGCCCTTATATTTGATATGTGTATTCATTTCAGTCTGATGTTTTGCCATAATTTTCATTAATGTATCCTGTTCAGCTAGCTTCTCTTCAAGTGATGTCATTTTGCTCTTGTAGTCTTTAATTTCAGTAATAAGACTCTGTCGGTGTTCTTCTATGTCTCTTTCGTTGGCCAATGAATTTCTCCTTTGTTTATCTAGTGCCTCATTTTTTAGTCTAATTTCCATTTGATATTCCGATATAGTTTTCTTTAGTTCAATTATTGTGTTGTGTTCATCATCTGTTACGTCTTGTAGAGCCAATTCTCCACAGGATTTATTGCAGTAGATTTTATGTTCTGCTGGAATGACTGTAATCTTTTTATGTTCCACATAACTGCGATGTTGGATTGTTTTCCAGGAAATGCAGTACAGTAACTGTAATGAATAATAAGGGGGTGAACGGTTTAAATATTGGGTAAGTTATTTGTTTGTAAATGGTTTAGTAAACACCTGTATGTCTATTACATATTTTATTTTGAAAAGAGAAAAACTGTTTGTATTTTCTCACTTCAAACAAATATGCAACAGTACCAGGTTAATTACCTTAAATTTTTATTAAAACGTCATCCACTGACCTGTGCTAGACAAATGATTTATGTTTGTCCAATGATGGAATATGTGATGGTGAATTAGGACATGCAAATTTCAGTATTTATCGCTGTGAGAGATCTAAAAGCACAAGTGGTCTGGACAATGTAGAGGGGTAATGGTAGCTATTAAGTCAAATTTTGTATCTAAACTAGTCATTAGTAAGTTAGAAAATGTTGAGCATTTGTTTGTGATATTGTCTGTTAAAGGAACAAATATTTTAATATGTATGGTTTACTTATCTCCATAATCAAATATAGATTGTTATGAGACTTTTGCAGCAAGTGTTGAGAATGTATATGAGTACAAAGTGATTACATAATAATGTGTGGAGATTTTAATTTAGCAGATCTGTACTGGGATAGTAATATGTGCATACCATTAAGATCAGGTAGTGTATCCCAGAAATCTCGATGTATTTCAGATTTATCTACTTACTTAAATGCTCACCAATACAAATGGATTTTTGATCTAATTTTTTCTGATAATAATTCTATTTATGTCAGTAGTACAGAAAAACACCTATTTTAGAATGCTTTGCTTTTCATCTAGCATTAAATTTTCACCTTTCTATTTTTTCCTTTAAAATTATAGATTATGATTATGAATATTTTGACTTTAAAATGCTAATTTCATCGAGATAAATCACTTAATTGGTATTAAACAGTGCACATAAAAAATTTAAGTGTGGTGGCTCCCAGATTGATTATGTTACTTTTTCACAATTAAGCAACCAATGTAAAGAATTGTTAGAGGTTTATTATGCCGAATATATTAATAAAATGGAAAATACCATGCAGCATGACTCAAAAGCTTTTTGTAAATACATAAATAGTAAAAATAGAAATTATGATTTACCAAATTCAATGATTTATGGTGAACATACTAGTGATGATGTCTTGGATGTTGCTATTTTTTGGCAGATTTTTTCTCTACTGTTTATAATGATAGGACATGTGATAATTGCGATATTGATTTTCCTAAAACCATAAATGTGAACACGTGTCAGGTTAATTCTCTCGATGTATTTACTGCTATCTCAAATCTTAAAGATAATATAAGTAGCGGACCTGATGATATTTCTGTACTTTTTGTAAAAAATTGGAAAGTATCTTATATTACACATATTCATAAGAATGGAGCAAATTCTGATGTTACAAATTATAGACCTATATTGAAATTTTCTTTAATGTCTAAATTGCTTGAGTCGTTGATTACAGAAAACTTTACCAACCATCTACAAGGAATTATTACAGAAAGTCAGCATGGATTTGTTAAAAATAGGTCAACAGTCTTAAATTTATTAGTTTATGAACAAAAATTAATAAGTTCTTTAGAATCTCATCACCAAGCAGATGCAGTTTATATGGACTTTCATAAAGCATTCGAAACAGTAGTATACAGAAATCTTATTAATAAACTTAGAGCAATTTTAGAGGTATTATGGGGGATTTATTGAATTGGATCGAGGGTTACTTAACTGGAAGATATCAAATTGTAAAAATAAAGGATATACTATCAAAAAAAAATTATTTTATATCTGGTGTACCCCAAGGTGGTCATCTATCCACAATTCTATTTAATATTTATATTAATGATATTCGAAATTCTGGTGTGAGCGCAATGGGAAGTAACTAAATGTGAATAAATGTAAAGTAATCTCATTTTCTCCAAAAAAGAACAATATCAATTTTAACTATGAAATTGCTTCTCAACTGCTAGAAAAAGTAAATAACATAAAAGATATAGGCATTATTTTTAACAAAGAATTGACGTTTAACAATCATATTGAATATATTACCTACAAGGCTTTAAAAACTTTAGGATTTTTAAAAAGAACACAGATCTTTTGCTTTAAAGCACTTTACTGTGCATATTCGTTCTACTTTAGAGTATGCTAGCCAAATTTGATGTCCCTTTTATAAAATTCATATTGATCTTATTGAAATAATACAAAGAAAATTTCTGAGATTTGTTGCATATAAAATGTCAAGACTATGTAAAATATATTGAAATAATGAAGTTATTTGATCTCCCGTTTTTGAAAGACGTCGAAGTTTTATTGATATTACCATATACAAGATCATTAACTCAAAGATTGATTGTCCTCAATTACTAGAAATGATGTTATTTAATGTACCTCAAAGATGTCTCCGCAATTATGATTTTTTCAATATTTCATATGACAGAACTAATTATGGCAAAACGTCCTATATTAATTGGGCTTCTGACATAGCAATTCTATATTGCAGTGATATTCAAAGTCAAGTCAAAAAAAAGCTTTATTGTCTAAATACAAAATCATTGACAAAGCTAAGCAAAACAAAAAATTATTTCTTTAGTTCTAGTCTACCTAAGCTGAAAGATGTAATAAAGGATGGGTTATTTTATATTGACCTGAACACAGGTTAGGTTAGGTTAAAAGTGAGCGGATCAAACCGACCCTCCACTGCGACTCTGTGGTCTATTGTGGCTCACACCTATGTTTACACTTCCCAAGCAACTCTAAATCCTCAATGAGTCTTATCATTGCATTTGGGAGGTATTCTTCAAGTCCTCGGGTAGCAAGATATCTCTACTGAACATGGAGAACCTGAGCCTGGCAGCTGTCGGACATTCACACAGCACATGGCTGGCTGTCTCGTCATCCTCCATGCATATGCGGCACTCGGATTCGTCTTCAAGCCCCATCCTGTGCGTGTGATGTCTTAGACCACAATGGTCAGTGTATAGGCCCATTGCTGTTTTGAGCTTAATTCTGTTCATATTTAACAGACTTTCTGTTATCCTCTTCTTCATAGGAAGGGATAAATGCCTTTGCATGGGACAGACCCGGCAGTCCAAGCCAATAGAGATTAGTTTTTTCTAAAGCTGGTTCAGGTCCCATGAATCTTGTCTCTGTTCCGTTCTTTGCTAGAAGGTCTGCAGACTCATTTCCCTACAACTGCCTTTTTGCAGTTCCAAACTGTTTTGGATGCACAATGACTCACTTCAAATGCTTTAAAAGCCGCTTAATCTATCCGCGAATATTTTTATCGTTTTATGTGTTATTTGTTGGTTCTGCAACATTCTAGCACACAATTCGATAGCATGAACCTCTGCTTGGAGTATTGAGGTTATTGCCCAGGCTTACTGACAGAGCAACCTTTGGCCTTACCCCATGGTTTCCAGCTCCTACACCTTCATTTGTTTTGGAGCCGTTTGTGAATAGGCACAGCTCTCCTTTCAGTAGATAAGATTTATTCTGATCCCACTCCTCTCTTCTTGGAAGATCACTGAGTAGGGTTGCTGTGCACTAACAGTTTTGGGTACAGGTCCGATGGCATTCCAAACATATAGTGGTTTTTCACAAATTTCAGCATGTTGGATGATTCCATGTGACTCATGCTATCCACCATGCTGTTGGTGACATAGTGGAGTCTGTATGTTGTCCGCATTCCTTCCCCTTCCACAAATAGATGGAGTGGTAGAAGTTTCAAAAGGAGTTCCATGGCCACTGTCGGAGTGGAGCGAATCGCTCCTGTAATTGACAAGCAAGCCTGTTTCTGCAGTCCACTCAGCTTGGCTTGGGCAATGCTTTGTTGTTCCTTGCTCCACCAGGCTACAGAATCATCATCGTTGGTCTTATGACTGTTAGATACAGCCAATATAGCTGTAGACAGAGTAACTGCAGCATTTTTCCCTCCTCAAAACCCCCGACAACGTCTTCCATCAGTCTTGCTATTGCTCCCACTGTTGACTTATCCTGCCTAAAGCCAAACTGATTTGGATTAAGAAGGTTGTTTTTTCCAGATATTGTGATATTTTAGGTTTAAGCAGTATTTAAAAAAATCTTTCCAATACATCGTTGATAGATTTCTTTCTGAAAACAGGCACCACTCTACTTATTTTAAACTCCTCTGGAAAGATCCCTTCGCTTACGCACACATTAAAGAAAAGTGCAAATGGTTGAACCAAATGTATGCTAAGGTAACCAAATGTATGCTAAGGTATTTTATGATTTTACTGTCCATAAATGTCCAGTGGTTAATTGCATACATTACATCGGCGGGAGTTACAAGGCTAAGAAAGAACGAATTGAATATGGTAGGGGGGTGTCTAGCCCGGGTTTGCATTCTTATAGAATGTGCCCCAGTTACAGATCCTCTTTTACGCTATTAAGTCCATGTTCGGTTATAGGTTGTGTGAAAATTTGATTATTTTATCAATACATTTAAATGCGATTTCTTGACCGTAGTAATCTGACAGACACGGATCAATGACAGTGGTTGTGAACAGATAGTTATTTAGGTTAGTGAGAGTATTGTCTATAAAAGATTTGGAATTGTCAAAAACTAGTGAAATCACTTATAGTGGCATAGACACCAAAAGACGAGGTGACACAGACCAAGTTCTCTAAGTTAAGTCAATAATTTTTGAAATCTATGTTAAAATCTCCCAAAATTATTAGATTTTTATATTTTATTGATACATCACAAAGAAGGAATTCAAAATTCTTAAGAAAGTCATTAAACTTTGCCTTACAGGCTCTGATAGAGTTACTATCAATGTGTGTGTTAGTCTGTTATAGATGCCACAGTATTCTGCCAAGAACTCCACACTAAACCTACTCAAATCAACAGAAACATAATTGTTTATAGAATCTTCTCTAACATAAGTGGCAACACCTCCAAGTTTATTATTGGACCTGCAAAAATAAGAAAGTAGATGATTATTGAGTAATTTAATTATATTAATGTCTAGTAGATGATAATTGGATAATTTAATTATATTAATGTGATGCTCTCTTGCATAGTAGGAAATCATCCGGTATCCACATTTACAGTCTTCCACGGACGACATAAAGTGCTCAGAAAAAAAACACACTATATCATATGTCATTAGAGATTTTCAAGAAGGCATCAATTTCTTCCAATTTGTTTCTTAATGAGAAAACATTTTGATGCATGTAAGCCCTTGTACTCCATTGGATTTTCCCTGATTTGTGGGAGGCATCTGATATGGAGAAAATGGTTCACCAGGATCCCTTTGCCCACATATTCAGAACATCACAGCGTGTTTTGAATCAGACGGAATTTCTAACTTGAAAGACAACTTAAACCTTCCTAGTCTTCATTGTGTATACGTTTCATTAAATATTTAGGCTCTTTTTCAGGTCTTCTGCGATTTGTTCATAAGTCACGCTAGTATTGAAACTACAAACAAACGCACATTGGATATCTGTTAGCTATATTCATTTGAAAATCCGAATTTTCACCTTCCACAGGCCTAGTTGGTTTGGGATATTTATTTCTATTGCCTTTTTTTTGGGCTATTTTCCATTTATCATTTTCTCCATTTTTCGATGTATCTTTTCCACAATCTGAACTTTAATTTTCCTATTGTTTATGGTGATTGGTACTTTTTTGCACAGAGGAATGTCAACAACGACAACAGTTCTGTCATTTGATTTGGGCTATATTCCGTTTCCAATCTTGGTTTCGACTTCGTGTTTTGTATTTACCCGTTACTTCAAAAAACAGTTAGTTTAGAGATAGATTCAGGTTCCTGAAAATAACTGTCAACAATGTCACCAGAACTGGCCAAGAATTTTGTTGGTTCTCAGATAACCAATGTCTGAACTGTCAATTATTTGACGGACGTTCCGTTTTTAAAGGGTTTTTGTGGACCCACTGCCAGACGTCTGTCAATTGAACCAGTTAACTAGGTTTGGAAACCTTATCTTCGGCAGGTGCATTTAGTTCCCTTATCATTATTTGGAGTATTAACTGTATGCTATATCCCATACACATCCCAGTATATATAAAAAACTTCTCATTAGTCAGGCATTTTACTCTGTGAATTAGTTCTTGACTTGTAATGTACTAATCAGTCTATAATCCAAAAACAAACAGCAATATAAGTATCTCCCCTGACAGATATGAGGTAATATCAGACATAAAAATTTCTCCAACTGAGATAGAAAAATTGTTAACTCAGCTCGATGTAGGTAAGGGCATTGGTTCTGATGGCATACCCAACAGAGTGTTAAAAATATGTCACTTTCTCTATCTTCCTCTTTATCATATCTTTTCCAAATCCCTTAGCTCAGGTGTGTTCCCTGATATCTGAAAGTTATCATGTGTTTCTCCTATTGTCAAATCTGGAAACAAGAAGAACGTAACAAATTACAGACCTATAAGTATTCTCTCAACTATACCTAAACTGTTTGAGAACTGTATCAAAAAGGTTATGACCAATGTCTGGTTTACATCAGGTAGATCTGTCGATACTAACCTGTTTCTGTTTGTTAATTTCATATGTAATTGCTTTGAAGATGGCTGTCAAACTCACACAATATACACGGATTTTAGTAAGGCATTAGACAAGGTCAACCATACCATACTGCTCTCAAAACTGACTAGTTATAGAATCTCAGGAAACTTATTCTCATGGATTGCTTCATATCTGTCAAATAGAAAACAGCATGTTAAAATTGATGGACATTTGTCTGGAAAGTTTAACGTAACATTTGGGGTACCCCAAGGATCCCACTTGGGGCCTCTCTTATTTAGTTTATTTATTAATGACTTAGGTAACTTACCCTAGTCCAACTTCTTGCTGGTTGCTGATGATATGAAGTTGTTTCGTCGAGTATCATCTGTTCAAGACTGTCATCTAAATAAATTTAAGCAGACAGCCAAACGAACTATTTTAAGTTAGTCTAAATTAATTTTTTATACTGTAAATGTTTATACGTTGAAAATAAATAAATAAATAATTTATATTTTTTCCTCTCTATGTAATGTATATTTCTTATTTTAAATTGTGCATTGAATTACCTATTTTGAATATGCTTGTTTAAATAAGATCACTTTTTTGCCAATTTTTAGAAATGTATTGACCTGTGTAAGTACAACTTGTATGTTGGCACCAAATAAATATTTGTATTTGGATGTTAACTCCAAATCCCACTTTGTCATTACCTTTAGATACGTGTGTGTATACAAAGGTGAACCCATCTTTTTGTTTGTTTATTTCTGCAAGGACATTTCTGCTGGTTGATTCTAACTTCAATTAAATAATTTTAACGTCTTGTATTTGGGGTTGTAATTCTATCTCTAAAAAGGATAGTTTGTTATTAATCTCAATATAATCCTGATATAAGATCTCTATTTTTCCAATAATTGAATTTTCTCCTGATTTAAAGTAAACTTAATATGTGAAGAAGTGGGTGATTTTCAGAACAGAATATTTTGATTACAAATTTGATATCAAGCCTTCTATGGTTTAAGTCCATTTCTGCAGTTTCAGGTATTATTGCATTCATTAACTGATGTAGATATATCAGGCTCTGATAATATATTTTTAATTTATTCAAATTTTTAAAAGAACTGGGTTAAATAAGTATAGCACCTTGGTCTAGTTGAGATTTAATTAACCTGTTAAATGCTAGATGTAGTATTTTAGGGTCAATACCCCACCATACTTTACTCAACGATTTTATAACATTGACTGTTTTTCTTGCCTTGTTGAAAATAGTATCTATTTATTAATACATTCGAGGGCATATTCCTATGATTGCCTTTGGTAAACCACATTGCTTCCGTTTTATTTGCAGAGATTTTAAAATTAAGATTTGTAAGCCACATGTTTATTTTATTAAGTGTCAGATTTATTTTTTTTATTAAAATATCAATATCCGAGTCTTGGCCTATAAGAACCAGACTAATATATAAAGGATTTATTTCAAAGAATAATGAATATTAAATTAGCTGTTCAGTAGGTATTTTGTATTCGATAAGATAGCTGTATAATTGATATATTTTTGTTTTGTGTACCCATCCCTTTATTCAAATTCAAATATATTTATTGTGAAAAATTCACAAAAGGACAGGATACATTTCAAATGATATTAAAATCCAGCCTCACACAATCACAAAATAATACAAAAAAAATGACACAAAACTTGTTAAAGTATTAAAATAATGACATTGAAGTACAAACAGAAAATATTCAAATACAAATTCTTTATTAATGTTGCAAACAACTTAGAGACGTCAAAAAAATACAAAAATATAAAGTATATAACTTATTATTTAACATCTGACGTTAATAGTAAAAAACACTACACAATTTAAAGTATTAGGCTTGAGACAATTAAAAGATTTACATTCAATTTTAAAATCTATAATTAAAAAACTCATCAAAGGTATAGAACACATTTCTTAATAAAACATTTTTAATTGTTACTTTAAATTTTAACAATGGAAGATCTGAAATGTGAGCTGGCAGGTGGTTACAGAATTTTACACTCCAATAACCAGGTTCATTCTGACACCTTCCTAATCTCGGAAATTGTGCTACTAGATCCATTTATGTCTGATATTATGGCTGAGAACATCCATATGAGTGATGAACTGTGCTGGGTATTTTCAAGTATATTATGTTTTCAAGAATGTAGAGAGACAAGAGCGTCAGAATCCTAAGAGAATGGAAAGTACCCCTACAGTCATCCCTACAATTCAAGTTAGACAATACTCTTACTGCCCTGGGTTGTATTCCAAAGAGTCTCTTAGACCCCAGGCCAGAACAGCATATACAAGTTGAGAATGCAAGACTACAAAGTATGCTGTTTGCAGGGTCTCCATGATTTCAAATTGCGAATAAGATATGTACTGTTTGTTAGTTTCTAGCCATAAAATTGACATGTTGATCCTATATAAGTCCTGGGTCAATATATACTCCCAACTCCCAAAAACTTCAGACTGAGTGTAGAGTTAACTATTTCCAAGTCTCTCAGGGAAAATACCATTGTTGTTTTCGTTTCATTGAGCACCAATCTGTTGATTGTAAACCACTCTTCAGCCCTTTCACGTATGCGCCATGATTCTGTCATTGACAGCTCCAGCAATCCAAGACATTGTAGTGTCATCAGCAAAGAGAGTGTATTTTGTCACACGGTCCTGCAGGGAAGATCATTTTATATATTAGAAATAATATGGGGCTCATTACTGAGCCCTGCGGAACACCAATATTAACAACACTCTTTGCTGATGACATGTCATCCACTCTCACAGTCTGCCCCTTGTCACTTAGATAAGTCTTAATAAGATTAATACTACTCTGATAGTGTAAAAATGTAGTTGTTTTATAAAAATGTCATGGTCCATGCAATCAGATGCCTTAGAAAGGTCACGTGATAGAACTTTATTAAATTCCGATTCATGGAAACTGTCCTGAATTGTAGCAACCAGGTCCAAAATTCCTATGATAGTGCTTCTGTCCTTCCGAAATCCAAATTGACCCTTGTTGAAGTGTCCTTCTTTTTCAAAAAAAGGCAGTTAGTTGCATGGACATGACCTTCTTAACAATTTTAGACATTACCGGCAAAAGCGAGATAGGTCTATAGTTTGCCCTTCTTGTGAATAGGAACAATGGCAGCCTCGTTGAGCAACTCAGGGAAAGCTCTCTCATTAATCCACAAATTTATTAATTTTATTAATGGGCTGATAATCAAATTTTTCATTGTTTTATTTACTTTAATAGTTAAGTTGTATATATCAGAGCAATTTTTATTTGTTAGGTTATTTATTATATCACGTGCCTGGTTAAAACTTTACTTTAAGATTTTCCAATGGGGACTTATTGGTTATTGGAATGTTTTTTGCAAGATTTAAAGTAATATTTAAAAAATATTCGTTATATTCATCATGGGTGATATTGATAGTAATTTCAGTTCTTTATTGTCTGTCTTTATTAATGATTTTCCACATACATTTTGGAGCATTATTCGAGGAGCTAATAATTTTCTCATTAGTCCTGATTTCTTATTCACAAATAGCCTTTTTGTATGATAGTCTATACTTTTTATAAACCTCGGTAAAACCCTCATTATCTTATTGCTGACTGAGTAACCTAAGAGAATCCAGTCGATCTCTCATCTGAGCTCATTGCTAAACCAACTTATGTTGTCAGCTTGGTTTGAGCGCACAGCATATTTTTTTACTAGAAAGGTGAACAAAAATGCCTCTCCCATAATACTTATCAACCTACAGAATTTATTTCCTATATCATTCTCATTGCTGTTAATAAAATTAAATGATTTATTGTTATATTATAAAACTGATACAAACCACACTGTGACTTCCAATCCTGGGGGAAAAAACGGAATATATACCTTTTAAACATGACAAATTAAAACAAATGCTTTAAGAGTGGAGCTGAATGTGTTCTTAATGAGGAAAAACAAAAACTCTTTGGATTCCCTTGTCACATGTGTTATAAAATCATATGTCAAGAGTGCAACTTACCACAGGCTCAGGAGATCAGGATAATTCCGAGCTCTTCATGATTCTTGGTCCATTTATGCCCAGATTGCAAACCTTGTTTCAAACAAATACCCAAGAACCAAAAACTCATTGAATCATTACAACGTGAGCTAAATGCACTCAAAACCATGCTGCAAGTTATTGAGGCCCAACAAAAACAGTTAAAACTGAGCTTAGTAATAAGGTTGGCCAAGTCGAGGAAAGTTTGAATGAGGTCAGAAATAACATAGATAATCTGTCAAATAGCCCCAGATCCAAAACATCTGCAAAAACTGACCAAAGTTCTACGCAGATTATCCTAGAACAAGTTAAATTTTAATCAGCTACACTAACAAACAAGTTAGACTTAGTGGTTGGAGCAATACATAGCTCTAATGCAGAGCTGTTAAAATCTCTCTCTTCACTTTTTGATCAGAGTAATACCCAAACTAACAATTCTCTCAGAGGTAAAATATGTGAAGGCAAGTCTGCTGCCACTTGAGACAGAGCAACTAGTGTAACTGATACTCAGGTATCAAAGGATTTTTTTGAAATTCAAAACAAACGTTTAAAAATATTGGCTGCTGCTAAGAGTATTTTATAAATAAGTACTTTATAAATAATCTAAGTGATTCTGTCTCTAGGGAGCTTCTCCAGAACTACTTGGCGGATAATAACATCTTACCTCCCACCTGTGACAAGTTGGAATCACGAAATCACCTAGGATGATTTAAAGTATCAGTGCACCCAGAAGATGTTGGTAAGCTTCTTAAAACTGATCCCTGGCCGGTCAACACTGGTGAAACCATTTATCTTCAAATGGACACTGGGCATTTTCAATAATAACTACAAAATTCTTTTTCGCAGAGGCCAAGTTACCCAAAGACACTAAAAATTATGGCAGTGAAAGTGACAGTGCTGATACCAGCGAGTAATCTTTGAAGATTGTGAACTTTAGCATTCAAGGTCTCTCCAACAAAATAGATCTTGTGGACGCTGAACTGCAGCAGCTAAAGCCACAAATAGTGTGTTTATCAGAACATTGGTTAATGAAGGAGAGTATTTTAAATGCTTCTTTCCAGGACTATAATTTGACTTATCAGTATATTCCTCAAGACTATATTAGGGGAGGAGTACTAATCCTTTCAGAAAATCATATTGCTGCTAAGCAAGTTGCATAGACAAAATCTTTGAGATATCAGCTTGTGAAATGGTTGTAAATAGTAGGAGAATTGTAATAAGTGTTATCTATAGGTCTCCAAACAGTGACCATAGTCACTTTTTACACAAAATAGATACATTTTTAAATTTTATTTATGAGAGTGATTACACTTATTTAATATGTGGTTACTTCAATACAGGGTTATTCACGCAACCCGTTCATTAAAAGTTTTTGATGATGCCATTTAGATAAAAATTTCAAATTTTGGGATTAAGGTAAGGTCAAGGGGTACTTCTTTTTTGAAATATTTTCAACTTCCTGTCACTTCCGGTTTAACCGGAAGTTGGTATCAACTTGCTTATTTTAAATGGAACACCCTGTATTTTATAATATTTTTGGAATCTACGGAGAATTTTAATGCTATTTTATGTAGCATGTCCTATACCTAGGTTCAAGCGTTCTTAAGATATTTGACCTTGAACCGAAAATGAGCCTTCAGGGTACCAAATTTTAAAATCTCATATTTTTGTAAGTTTTGAAGATATAATCTTCATATTTTGCAGACGATCGGTAAATAATCTTAGGTTTCTATTTTTTTTATTGAATTTGTCTATTTTTATACAGGGTGTCCTAAATTCAGCGGCAAAAATTCACATTTTCAAAGCCGCTGAAGTCCGTTTTTTTAAATGGGACACCCTATAACTTTATGCACTATCAAATGTAGAATTTCATTTTCTATCGAACTGTATTAAGGTTCCCTATACCTATTAGTAACTATTTTCGAAATAATTGAGTTTTATAAAATATTTGCTTAAATGTTTACATGTTCCAATGGTGAGCCATGGAAAAACAATTGAGATCCAATATCCAATATGACAGATGATTAGTATGCGTTATTTATCGAAAGCTGTCAGTGATAAACTAAATCTTCTAAATCGAAATGGAAGAATACTCAAACGCTGATATTCTCAATCTATTTTATATTCATGGAGAATGTTATAAAATTTTGGAGAGAACGTGTCGTGTGTTTAATGAACGCCACCCTGATTTGCCGCCAATGAACAAGTCAAAATTCAAGAGGATTGAAACGAACTTTTTGCGTTTTGGCAAGGTTAAAGTTACAAAAAATGTTCCGAAACCAGTGACAAATGCCGAGGATAACCTAATAAACACATTAGCTTATTTCCACGCAAACTCGCAAAGTTCAATACCGTCTGCAGAAAACGATTTGGGAATTTCTTCTTCATCTGTCCAAAGAATCTTGAGCGAACATCATATGCACCCTTATTCCTTCCAAAACGTGCAAGCCTTGAGACCTGGTGATGACGTCCGACGAGTAGAATTTTGCGAATTCATGTTTTTGAAAATTCAAGAGGACCCTCAATTCCTTTTAAAAATATTTTGGACCGATGAAGCGAAATTTTTTAGAGAAGGAATAACAAATAGAAGAAACGAACATTTCTGGGCAGCAGAAAATCCGCACGCTTTACGCGAAACGCGTTCTCAAGAGAGGTTTAGCTTCAATGTTTTCGGTATAGTATTAAATGATCAGGTGCGGTACTGTATTTATGAAGACAATTTAAACAGTGATAAGTATTTGGAATTTCTACGAGGGACGCTTTCTGAATTTATAGAAGAAATTCTTATTGCTGCAAAATTATTGGTATCAATTAGATGGGGCACCAGCACATAATTCCGCTGCAGTTTATCTCCAATTATCTCGAATTTTTGAAGATCGCTGGATTGGTCCCAATGGCCCCCGCGATCGCCTGATTTAACACCCCTAGACTTTTATTTATGGGGATTTATCAAAGGTAAAGTCTATGCTTCTCCAGTAAATAACCAACAAGATTTACTAGACAGGATACGAACAGCTTTTGCCGAATTAGAAAACGGACAAATTCAACGGGCCACAGCAAAGAAGAATTGAAATGTGTCTTCAAATGAACGGACAGCATATAGAAGATTTGTTATAATTCAATTTTATTATTTTATTTATTTATTGTTGATTGTTAGATTGTTATAATTTTTAAGTTCACTAAAACAAATTTAGAACAGTCTCGAACTTAGTAAATTTGGTTAAAAATAATGTGTACAATTTATTACATTTTTTATAACTTTGACTTTTCCGAAACGAAAAAATTTCGTTTCAGTCCTCTTCAATTTTCTCTTGTTCATTGGCGATAAAAGGATGTTTTTCATTAAAAACATGGCACGTTCTCCGCGAATATAAAATAAATTGAGAATATCAGATTTTGAGTGTTATTTTACTTTAATTTAAAAGTTTCAAATCAGCTGTCATGTTGAATAGAAAAGCACAACAATTGTTTTTCCATGGTTTACTACGGGAAGGTGTAAGCATTTAGCAAATACATATGCTAGTTTAATAAAAACCTGATTATTTCGAAAATGGTTACGAATAGGTATAGGGAACCTTAATACAGTTCGATAAAAAATTAAATTCTACATTTGATAGTGTATAAAGTTATAGGGTGTCCCATTTAAAAAAACGGACTTTAGCGGCTTTGAAAATGTGAATGTTTGCCGCTGAATTTAGGACTCCCTGTATAAAAATAGACAAATTCAATAAAAAAAATAGAAACCTAAGATTATTTACCGATCGTCTACAAAATATGAAGATTATATCTTTAAAACTTACAAAAATATGAGATTTTAAAATTTGGTACCCCGAAGGCTCATTTTTGGTTCAAGGTCAAGTATCTTAAGAACGCTTGAACCTAGGTATAGGACATGCTACATAAAATAGCATTAAAATTCTCTGTAGAATCCAAAAATATCATAAAATACAGGGGGTTTCATTTAAAATAAGCAAGTTGATACCAACTTCCGGTTAAACCGGAAGTAACAGGAAGTTGAAAATATTTCAAAAAAGAAGTACCCCTTAACCTAACCTTAATCCCAAAATTTGAAATTTTTATCAAAATGCCATCATCAAAAACTTAATGAACGGGTTGCGTGAATAACCCTGTATAAACCTCAACGTAGATAATCAGATAAAATGTGACTTTCTTAATACTTTTATGGAATACAATATAGTCTCAACAGTACATGAAAGCTGAGCGACACTGTCAGTTTAGATACTCTTATTTTGATGTACAATGGATTATTTTTGTCAACAGTAAGTTATGGAATATGTCACTGGGGTGGTGAGGAACTTGCACTTTAAATGAACTTCTATACCTATCTCCTTTGGTTTTAATTTTTTCATATATTACTCCTTCATTAAGATTTTTAGCTTTAAGAAATGTTATTATAGATATATTTATCATTAACAGCAAAAATTATGGTACGAGTAGGGATTGTTGTGTTACTGGTGGGTTTGAATATGTATGAGTTCTAACGAATTGCTTATCAGTGGTATGATAGCCCAATTGGTTAGAGCAATGGACAAGTGACCCAGAGGTGTGGGTTCAATCCCCGCTCGTACCATAACTATTGCTGTTAATTATAAATATATCTAAAAAAATAATTCACAGTTTAAAAAACGAACTGATAAAATACTTCTATTCAAAATGTTATTATATTATCGGCAGAAGTGTCAGGTGATAAAACTGATAAAAAAAGCCATGAGACTGTTCCTCTAGCTGGGACAGGGCGATTTTCTATCGGTTTAGTACCAGTCTTTGAAGTTTTATTTATCACTTCTTTCCTTCCAACAGTTTTCCATCCAATTCCGGTATTTTTGTTATTTAAATCTTCGATTACGCCGATGTCATTTTCCGCCAATAAAGTAGGGTTAGGGTTAAGTTCTTCGTTTTGGGGTGCATTCAGTATATGAGTCGAAGTTGCTTCAGGTGTGGATTTTGGTGTTGCTAGTTTACCGACCGCTAATTTCATTTCCGTATTCGTTTGTTCTTTCTTCTTACTCTGGTTTGGTATAAAGTGATTGTCCGGAAGAGTATTATTCTTAGGTATATTTCCAATCTGCCGAAAAAGAGACTTTACCTTAATCTTCTGTTGGAATGTTTTTTCGAGGTCGGTGAATTTTTTATTGATATTTACTTCCACAAAGTCTATTTTTTGCAGGATAATTTTGAAATTTTCTTTTAAAATTCCATTCTGATTTTGTAGGTTATTTAAGAACACTTATACCATTACTAATACACAAGCAAGCATCATTGCTATCCTTAGGGGCAAATTGAAAGGTTAATTGAACATTGTCAGCCAACATATGTACCTGACAAGCCTGGGATGTTACTTAAATCTGCTGTGAAAATTGAAAACACAAGCAGGCCAAGTATGGATCCCTGAGGAACTCCAACGTAAAGCTCTCCAAGATTCGAGGTCAGTGTGCCATTGGATTCATTCTTATCCAGTATAATCTGCTGAAATCACTGCCTCAGATAACCAGTCAGTCGGTTGAACATTTCATCATGAATCCCATAATAATAAAGTTTAGCCAGTAAACAATCAAAATCGATGGTGTCGAAAGTCTTAGTCATATCTAGAAGAGTTAAAGAAGTGAGCTTTTGGTGATCTAAGCCATGCAGGCAGTGGTCAATAATAGGGTGCAGAGACTGGCACTAGCTCCAAAGCCCCCTTCTAAATCCAGACTGCTTGAGGGGTAAAATAGAATTGGTTTCCAAAAATGTTGTTAGTTGATGGTGAAGAACCGACTCTACAATCTTAAAGGTAACAGGAAGCAAGCTAATAGGTCGCAGATCCCCATGCTTTTTACTATTGTATTGTGTTTTTTTGCTATAGATTTAACTAAAGCAACCTTCTACGCACTGGGGACCACCCCCCTCTCAAATGAAATATTTATTATATGTATTAGGGGTTTTAAAATGCATTTTATGAGCCGTTGGAGTAGCCTTATAATATCAACATTGACATAGGAGAATTGAAATATGCTACTGTTACAAGAAGATGAAATAAATTGGTCATAGTCATTGGGATCAGGATTGTCTTTCAGAATACTATCAACAAAGAAATTACTGATTGCTTCGGCATCCTGTAGTTCTGGTTCCAGAAACAGTGAATGATTAGTGTTATAAACATTCCAATTTCTTAAATGAGACCACAATTGCTTACTGTTGGAAAGAGAAGTTTTAAGAGCAGATGAAACGTAGGCCTTCATTTCACTGACTAGACCAGCATTATAGACATTACGTAAATTGCAGTAGTATTTCCTATAACCAGGCCTATGGGTACGCTTAAACCTTACCCAAGCATTTGTTGTCAGTATGAGAAGTTGCTTAAGAGTGTCTGTGAACCATGATTTAACTTTTTAAGATTTATTACATCTGATATTATTTAAAGGAACATGCTTGTCAAACAAGGATAATAAGTTTGAATTAAAATAATTAACTTTATCATTCAAGTCATCCATGTTGTTGAGGCACTCCCAGTTCAATTTAGATGCATCCATGTTAAACTCTCCAACATTAAGACCCTTAAAGTCACATATAGTCTTCAAGACTTTCCCAAAATCCTCACAGCGAACACCAAGCGTACACTATTAAATTATGGTCAGAAAGACTAAGGTCAGAAACTCAAGTATTTGACAGATTTAGGTTAGAATTGGTGATAATAACATCAATTAACGATTCTGTGTCATTAGTAACCCATGTAGGGCTTTGAACAACCTGAATACAATTATAATTTCCTAAGTAATTGTTAAAAAATCTAGTTATATAAATATTATTAAGAAGATTTATGTTTAAGTCATCCATTATAACAAAATTAAAAATATCATTAGAATTAAAACACATTCATCACCTAGAGTTGATATGAGTAGAATCAGGAGGTCTGTAAAATACAGCAAGTCCAAAGGGTTTTTTATTTAAAATAAGTTTTATAGCAAAGAGATTCAAAGATGGTAAGAAACAAATCCAATGGTACCTCCAAATATTTAAATTTAAGGTCATTTTTTAGATAAATTCCAACTCCATCACCCCGGCCATCTTGGTCATTCCTTATAAAAGAGTATCCATATATTGAACAAAATTAATCAGGTATAAGACTATTGAGTCAAGTCTCACTAATGCATAAGGCAGTAAATGTAGAGGATTTAAGAAGTAATTTTAAGTTGTTAATTTTTTTTGTATCTGTATAAGATCTTTTAGTTTGAACTGGAGCAACAGATGACTGACAGGAGAAGGGGCTAGAAATATTCATTACAGTTAAATCTTTATTACATTTATGTTGGGCACATACTTCTTCCATGAAAAAGATTCTGAGAAATTGGAGCAAGTAACTGACTTAAAGTCGGCATTCCTGGTAAAGACACATTGATGGACTTACAGATTTGGAAGCCTCGAAAGACGGGTCAGTCTCTGCTGTAGCTGACGCTAACCCATATGTATTGTTGTTCTCCTTCTTAATGTACAGGTTAGGTTATTTGTTAGTAGTGGAATTCGCGAGTGCCGAAAAATCGATAATCTATGGAACGCCGTTTTACTTTTTAGTCTGCTATATGCCCGGTATTAATTTAAATTGTATGGGACTTCATTATGGCAATTTATTTTATAATATTATAATAAAAATGTAATTTTAACTGAATCCTTGGAACATCTAGAGCTAAAGCCTTCATATAGATTTTTAACAATCAATTAATTTGATTTAGCTATTAAAATGTATGTCAGGATATTTGGATGGGTCTTTACAAAATTAATTCAATTTTCATTATATTATTATAATTAAAATGCATTTTTTTTATTATTATATAATTTTATTACTTACAAATTTGTTGATATCAATATTTATCCAATATTTAACGAGTGCCTTTGTAGTATTTTGTGGGAAACAACATAGCCGATTATCAATTTTTATGAATGGTATTTTCATTTACAGCAATTTCTATGATTATCTATTTTCATTGAAACCAATTTCCATTGATATCAATTTCGATTGAATACAAGCACCTCGAATGCATTTTTATTATCGGATGTTTCGCCATCTATAGCCTTCCAAAAGAAATATAATGTGTTTGCGTGAGTGTGTTCGATAACTCAAATTAATTTGCGAATGTGTCGTCATACGAAAGAGAAGTCTTCGCGCTCAAAAAGGTTTATAAAATTCTGGAGCTTCTCTGGTCTGGTATTCTGTGTTCTGAAGTATGAGCCGACTTCTTTGGTTTGCGTATTGCGCTAACATTGGATTGCATTCTAACAATCTTGCTTGCTGATTTTTTAATATCATTTGTGCAATAAACTTTCTCGCTCAAGTACGTCACATCTATGTACAGCGTTTGGGAGTCAAATAGGCCGTAATGCATTGTCATTTGAAAAAGTTTGTAGAATTTACGCTTCAATAAAATGTTTTTAAAATTATTAAACTAATTATTTTGAATCTAAAGATTTTATTTTCAATACAGTTTATTATGTCCTACCTGTGCAGTTGCAGGCAGTAGAAATCGAGATTGAAATTATAATCGATAAACAAAAGTGACAGATATAAGATATTTCAAATTTCCAAAATAATACATTTTCAAAAATGTGGATTGGTGCTTACCGTCAAGCTATTAAGATAATTTTAAAAAATGGTAATTTAGGATATATTTACTATAATAATAGAACAATATGGTTTTAGCTACTTGTATAGGGCACTTTTGAAACTGGTTTGTATTTTTCAATTGCAAGTAAAAACTAAAAATGTCAATAGACGGCACTAGTGCAGCAACTCAAGTAACAAATGTTATAAAATATGAATGAAAGTTTCCCCTGCAATTATTTTACTTGCAGCATTCTTAACTTTTATTTTAAATTAATTAATTATTTTAATCAAAATAAATATCACGAATCCTCACGATCAGCACTTTAGATAATCTGATATTTGTAAACTTCAATTTTATTTTCTTGCTGAATGCTGAAGAGACCGGCGTGGGCATACCGTTGTAAGTGTATCGTGGTGTTAATCATAAGATTATAAACAATGAGTATTAAAAGGCGACTCGCATGTTGCGTTATAGAGGCTGCTTTTCTAGAAGCAACAAGGCCGAATTAACTACTTACGATGGTTGGGGCTCATCTGGGCGAGGCAAAGTTTTGCGATGACAAAAAACGGTCAATGGGTTTTACGTATTTGGGGACCCTTCGGCAGCAACTCAAAATTTACATGATGACAAAAAAAAGAAAAGATCCTCAGTTTTGTATTTCGCTCGCTGATGTCTCTCGGGGCCCCCACCACATATTTGAGCCTTACGCGTTGTGGCCTTTTCAATCATTAAATCCCCGCAAAAACAAGACGCGCAAGCTCTGTGCTGGGGCCACTGCCGACGCGACGGCGCCGGCGCGGCGCGGCGGGGGCCTCAGTCAGTGGCGGGCCGTTAGTATATGAAGTGGGAGGACGAAGGCAAAAAATAGTATTCGCATGACGTGCGACGTCGATGGTTCGGCAAACTACTTTCAACACTTCGAGATTTTAGTTTTAAATAAATTTGTACAAGCTATATTGTCACAGATCACAAAACAATCTGTGAAGTAACACTTATTTTCTCGGTTAGTGATAGTGTCTGATTCTGATGTTAATGAAAGGTTTATAATTTGAATCGGCCATTGAATTTGGATTTATTTTTTAATTTATCAAATAAATATATATATATATATATATATGTATACAACCATTATTGTTAAGCCCCCGTTTATACAATGATATAACAATTTCAATCAAACAACACAACCTTTATTTTATTGGTAGGTGTAAAATAAAGCAATGAATATTCTTCCAGCAAAAACTGAATCTGATTTTTTATCCAGAAAGCTATTTTTATGTTTTGAAATCTGAAATGCGTGTTTAAACGTTCTATCTGTAGCACCTCCACTTTGAGTTTTTATCTATTTTGTTTTATGATATATCTTACTGTAACAGTGTTGCCGTATCTTCTTTTAGTTCCGAATTTCTTTCTTCTTAAATGCATATTATGCCTTTATTTGCCGATTTTTTAAAATACTGCATATTGTTGTGGGAGGTACCATTATATATTACTCGCAAAGGCTAACCCGAAGAGCGACATTAAAAAAAGATTTTTTAGAAAAAACCGTTTAATATTTAAATGGGCGTAAAAGATGTTTAGTGAATAGACAGATAATTTTATTTTTCTCAGGGTTCTTGGAGGTAAGTTAATAGTTTTTGCCAAATCACAGCACTCTAGATTGAGAAATAAAAATTAGTTAAAAAATAGCATTCAATGTGAGAATTACATATGGTTGTACTTGGAATATCTCAACCATTGAGGTAGTATACCGGAATGGTCCCAACGAATGAAAACACGCAAACATATACAGGGTGTTACAAATTTGATACAATGTCGGTTCAAATAGAGCAAAGTTGCGCAATTTAACATCGAATAATAAGTAGTTGACAAAGTTAGACAATTATGACTACCTCCGAGGATATAGGTACGTAAAATACCGAAAAATCAGCTATACATATTTTATTTTTTTCAGGCTGCATTTGAAGAGATATCACAAAATAAATTTTATATCTTTATAGTTACTTTCCATTATCAACAAGATGGTGCACATAGATTTGAAATCCGACGTTTCTTTTTCGCGGTCAGATCAACTAATTTTTTTTTTTAGATAGACCTGCGTTTTTTAAAAGCCCTTGATTTCATAATATGTGCGTGAGTACCAGAATGTAAAAACTAAAAATAGAAAAAAAAATCAGCTTTGTAGGTTAAACTTGTGTAACCTACAAAGCTGTGTGTAAAGAGACCTTGTGAACAAAATTACCAAGATAATAGGGCATGAATGCAATGTTTTTGTTTTGGGGTATTCTTCAATATAACATGTTCTGCATTCCAACATACGACAGTTTCGGTTTGAGTACGTGCAGGAGACAAATGCACCCTGCACCCCCTTTCCCCCGAGCTAATAACCCAAGCAAAAATTACATTATATAAAGCATTTCGGGACTTTTACCTCACAAACATTGAGAACTTTGTTTTTTTTTAGTCTTCATGCTTATGTTGTTCCAACAAGAACCTAGAACTTTTTTTTAGTTATCAAATGTTTGCCTCCCCCTCTAAGACGGCATTCTAAATACACTACTGATGTGTTCATTTTTGTAAATCCGTATCTTGATCGACACGCAGCTTTGAAAGTGAAGTGCACATACCTATAAATTATAATAATTACTCACATATTAAAAAAGGGAGACAAACATGAAAATAGTGTCCTAATTATCAAATAAATATTGTAAATAAAGATATAGTGGTATACCTATATAACCTTACTACAGTTTGCTTTAAATAGGGTGACCACATACTCTTTTTAAGAGGAATGTTCTCTTTTTCGGGTCCATGTACTCTGGTACTCTTACTATTTCCATAAATACGACAAATATCCTCTATTATGAGAAATCTGGGACAAATGATCTCTATTTTGCGAAATCTGGTGCCATTTTCTAATTATTTTTGTTATTTTTAGTCCATATTATTATGTGTATTATAGTTATTATTGAAAGTCATTGAATTCTGCGAAAGTGATAAGACTTTACTTAATTATTATACGCTGGTACCTATTTTTACATTTCGTCGAAATATACTCTTTTCATTTTAAAAAAATCTGGACAGCCTACTTTAAATCACGTTTAAGAAGCCAAAAAAAACTGTAGTAGAGCATGTCGCCGGCACACAGCTTCCAGGAGAAATTGCAATTTGCCATTACAAATTACATTGTGTGGTAATCTGTGAATTATAGCTGGGAAATTCAAAACCTTGTTTTCTTTATTCTGGTATAAATATATAGAATAGCTTGTTTTGGAATAGGATGTTGGGAGCTAGATACGTTCGTTTTAACTTTTTTTCATTATGATCTGTATTTTGTACGTGCTCACATTTTAAATATAGGGGTGTATATCGTATTCCGCAATGATTTAATAACTAAGTATTCCCAATCGAACAATAATTAAACACGTTTTAACTGTCATTGATTACCTACGAATATGTTTTTCATTATTCGCATCCGACTCGTCATAACGTCATGCACCACACAGTCTTAATTTTAGATGCACTTTTAAATCTTCGAACGCATGCCTAGCCAGAAACTCGGGTATTTAAAAAATTACAGATTTCTGCTCTTGTTGTTCTTAGTTTGCACTAGATCGCTCCACGTCCGATAATTAAAATTGAAACAAGGTGGCTGCATTCAATGAAAATTGATATTCAGAAGAATCGACATTAATAAAAATTCGAAATCAAAACAATGCATATTAAATAAAATCAGTTACCTTATACCCGCTAATCATTTATATTCCACAACTCTTATACAATTAAATCTCGTATTAACTTTTATTTATTTATTCAAATGTATATTCAAGTATTTTAATTTCAATGGTAAAGGGCCCGTGTTATATCCGTTTGATGTAGTATAAATTACATATAAACGAAAATCAAAATCAAAATAATGAGCATTATTCTATTTACATTTTTAGGGTGTTAATGGAATTGACATTAAAAAGAAATGATATCGTAAGAGATGCTTTAATTTTTTTTGATATGCGATAAAAATAAATTAATTTTTTTTATTACATGAGTTCTTAAATCAGATTTGCCTTCATACGGTTGAAATAAAGTAATCTCCACAAAGTCGTTATTGCATTCTAATGTTTTCGGTATTAATATTAATTTAATGCGATCCCGTTTGAAGCGATTACATTTTAATAAGAGTCAATTTATTAAATATTTAAACTGATTTTTGTATATAGCATTTATTTCATACCAATTTTTATTAACATCGATTTGTTGAAATGCAATAACTAAGGAAAGACGCATGTATATAGAATTTTTAAGTAGGCTGTATACGTGTTAAAAAAGGATAAACAACTACTTTTTTTTGGTATCAATTGAAATGGTCTGCAAAGAAATTGCTTATCATAAAAATGTCATTCGGTAAAATCGGTATCCACAAAAATTCGATATCGGAAGAATTAAAAAGAATAAAAATTGTATGCAGGCAGCATCATTTATATGTTTTGCAATTAAATTTGGTATCAAAGACGCGTATGACTAAAAAGTAAAACGGCGTTCCATAATAATCATCTTAAAAACTAACAGACTTTTAAAAGAATTAACGATTTATTACCAATAATTGGACCTTATTTGAAATTTTTGTGAAAAAGTATTTTTCAAATATTCAAAATCAAGTTTTAACATATAACCTCCAATAAGTGCAAAAACATGTGCTGTCTTGAACTTGATTATCAAAAAACGGCGGAAACTTTGAAATAAATTGGATTATATCTCAGAATAAACAAACTATCTTGAGATCTCAGCATTGTAAATAAATGCTTTAAATGCAATTTAAATTGTGTCTTTAAAGAAAATAAAACAGCACTGTTTGGTTACCCCTGTGATTTGTGTTTCAGACTGATCTGCCAAAATTGTAATAAGAACCAAGCCCAAGAAGTAAGGGTTATCCCCAGCTAGAGTCCACATGTGCCCAGATTGCTTTGAAGATTTTAAGAATTTCCCAAAGTATCTTAAGTAATTGGAGTTCCTTAGAAGTGAAGTGACCTCACTTAAGGGCAAACTTGCTAAGCTGGAGTCACGTATTGACCTAAAGTCCAAACAGCCAGATATCATGAATAGAGTCACTATAATCAAAGAGGATGTAAAACAGTTGAAATTGTATATGAAGCCCTCTCATGTGCCCTCTCATAATGTAAAGGATTCTGAGCTGAGAGGAAACGTTGATGTTATCAAGGACCACATTGTCAATCAATGGGAACAGTTCACAAATAAATTTGATGCTGTAGTTTACGCTATTAAATGCACAATCTGTGAGCTTGTAAAGTCATTAGTGGGTTCTGAGATCAGAATTTTTCCTCAGTCTCAGTTATCTGGGAGAGACGCTGCTTTTTTTGATGAGACTAGAAAAACATTAAAGGAAAATTCAAAAGTATCTGATAGGATCTGTACTGGCCCAGAGCACCCAGATTTATAAGTATCCAACAGAAACATTGGTGGGCATATGGTCAAGTTGACCTGGATTAATTTATCGAACTTAAATGTTGAAACCAAACCTGAAGATATTTTGGAGGTGCTGAATAGTAAATATTCACAAAAGCTTTCATCAAAATTTGACCACCCCAATAGTAGTTTTAAATTAGGTATCCCTGAAGAACTAGAAAAACGTTAGCTAACCAGGGAGTTTTGGCCTGTTGGCTGGGTAGTTGATTATTACAAAACAAATACAGTAGAGTCTCGATAACGTAAACGTCCCATAACGTGAACATCCCTAAACGTGAACAGCCAAATTGGTATTCAGCCTATTCTAAAAAGTGAACGCCAAAAATATCTCGCCTCTATAACGTGAACATAAAGAAAATACCGTTTAACGGCGGCATTATTGGTAGATATCATGATGTAAGCGGCAATCGCTTTGTCAGCAGCTTTAGTGCCTTTGTTTAACGCCGCCATTATATGTTTGTATGTACATGTTTGAAAGAGATATGAAATTCGCGCCTTATTCAGCGTTTATCCGCCGACCAACACGCAAGCAAGTCTTAGGGACGCAACGTTGCCGTTAGTATCAGATATTTCAAAAAAACGCTGAAATATTAAGTAAAAGGTTTTTTTTACAATCAATAAGTGCGATTTGTAGATTTTAATAGGATCTAGAGCGGAAATAATGCATAAACCCATTTTTAGGTTTTGTAAAGTAAGTATTTTTTAAAACCCTTGCAGAAGAGAGTTGTATGCCTAACAAAAGCGGAAATACTAGTTTTTTTTAGTAGTGTCTAAGTATTTAAGTTGTCTAATAGTTTATTTGTCATGATTTAATTGGGAATCATCTCAGTGTGGGAAGAAAACGAATTTAATAACTATGCGCTGTTCCGAGAGTCTAGTTTAGCTATCCTATTGTTTAGTGAAAAAATACGTATTTTTTAAAAAAAAATTTTTGCGGATAAGGAAGTGGGGGATGTTGGGACGCCGACGTTTCGACAACAAATCTGCTGCGTTGTCAGAGCGAAATACCTACACATTTTTTAGTTTTCTGATAGGTAAAATAAAACTCGGACAAGGCAATTTATTTTGTCAAAATAATGGGATCACTAGACTTTTGTAGAGCGTGTACAGGGCTTTCCCATATATTTTTCCACCCACCTAGAGAGTTTATTCGAATAGATACGGAAATGTCGTAAATACAAAAGTTGTTGGGTTTTTTTTATGAAGATTTAGAATATTATATCATTAGTGCGAAAATGTTATTGGAAATGTCAAATTTTGACAGGTTGTCAATTTTTTTAAATGAAACACCCTGTATATTAAATCATATTCTTGAAGATCTTTTTTTTCTAATTTCAAATATGTATACTTTTAATAGATTCTGTCAATTAGTTTTGGATATATAAGCGTTTAAACATTAAAGAAATGGTAAGGTAATTTGTGTTAAAACATAGTGAGCCATGGTCAAGACAATTGAAACGAACGACGTCTTTTTGACATTTACCGGTCAGAAGTATCTATTTACGAGCATTTTTAATATCTAATACGTTGGACGATGGGTTATTCGGAAGTAGAGAAACTCGACATGATAGATTTATTTTATTTACATGGTAAAAATGCATCGATAGCTCGTAACGAATATCATAGACGGTTTCCAGAAGACCAACACCGACTCGTAGCATAACATTAAACATCGTTAAACAATTGAATGAAAGAAAAACGTTTAAGCGAAAAGTTAGAATAGTGGAACGAAACAATACCATAAAAAATCGATAATATAAAGTAGGTAATTAATAATATTAGCTTAAAGAATCAAGTTTTGGTTTTCTATTATAGCCTCCTTGGTTTATAATGCATTTCTGAATATTTCTTCTAAATTTTCTGTGTATGGATGCGTAGATAAAATGAGGTGATTGGGTGTTTAAATCGTCGATTGCTTAGACTATATTTTGCTGTAAAGCTTGGATGGTTCTTGGCCTATATAGTATATCTTATTTTTCAGATAACCTCACAAAAATATGTCCAATGGAGAGAGATCGGGACTGTTTGCTGGCCATCTTAATGGTCCATGTCTTCTAATCCAAAACAAATACCTGTCATTTAAAAAATTGGTGACCGGCTGGACATTATGAGGAGGGGCACCATCTTGTTGCCATATCAAATTAAGATATGAATTAATCGGTAGTTGTTCTAAATGCCCCTCGATTTCGTTTTCTAATAACTTCTGATACCTTTGTCCGGTTAAATTCCAATTTAAAAATATAGGTCCAATAACATGATTGTTAAGAAGGCCACACCAAACATGTAGGGATCTTCTTTCCTGAATTTTGACCGCCTGAAGATCTCGCGGGTTTTCTTTTGACCAAAAATGCTTATTTTTCCGGTTAAACTTGCCTCCAGTGGTAAATGTTGCCTCGTCAGTGAAAATTATGTTTGACAGATTTATGTTTTAGAACTGAGTGTATTTTATGCCATGATTTGTTAAAAAAAAGTGGCTAAATCGGGAATCGAGCGCGATTTTCTAAAACAAGAATAAATAAGATAAATAAGTTATTTTAATACAAAAGATTCAAAATTATGTTCAAAATATAATAAAATATTTAAATCTTCTTCAGCGTTTTTTTCCACTATTGTAACTTTTCGCTTAATATTGTCCTACAAGTCGGTGTTGGTCTATCTGGAAACCGTCTATGATATTCGTTACGAGCTATCGATGCGTTTTTACCATGTAAATAAAATAATTCTATCATGTCGAGTTTCTTTTCTTCCGCATAACCCATCGTCCAACGTATTAGATATTAAAAATGCTCGTAAATAATTACTTCTGATCAATAAACGTCAAAAAGGAGTCGTTCATTGCAATTGTCTTGACCATGGCTCACTATGGTTTAGCGCAAATTGCCTTACCATTTCCTTAATGTTTAAACGCTTATATATCCAAAACTAATTGACAGAATGTATTGAAAGTATATATATTTGAAATTAGAAAAAAATGATCTTCAAGAATATGATTTAATATACAGGGTGTTTCATTAAAAAAAACTGACAACCTGTCAAAATTTGACATTTCTAATAATATTTTCGTACTTATGATATAACATTCTAAATCTTCATAAAAAACCCAACAACTTTTGTATTTACGACATTTCCGTATCTATTCAAATAAACTCTCTAGGTGGGTGGAAAAATATATGGGAAAATCCTGTACTTACAGGGTGGTTTTTTACTGTGGGAAAGCTCGATCGCTTCAATATTTTTTACTATAGAAGAAAACTTTAAATACAAAAGTACTTTATTGTTAAATTTTGCTTCTTCGGAAAATATTTTTATTTATACAGGGTGCGCCAAAAAAGTTGTGGATCAAAATAAAATATATGTTTAAATGGAACGCCCTATATTTGACACGATATTAGGGTTCTACTAGAAAAACTAAGATTTTTTTTATATACTATATGCCTAAATTCAATTGTTTTCGAATTATTGAGTTTAAAAATTGAAAATTTTAGATTTTGAACGGGAGTAAAATCCTCGGTAAAACCTATATCATTTAACTTAGAGCAAAACGGATTGCACATTTCTGTCTTAGTTTTTAATGGTCTTTCTGATGCCATGTATTTTGGGCGTGAGCCAAGATTAAAAATGTTTTTTTTTATTTCTTCATTTTAAACTGCGGAATGTCCAATCCGTTTTGCTCTAAGTTAACCGGTATAGGTTTTACAACCATTCAAAACTTAAATAATTCAAAAACAATTGAATTTAGGCATATAGTATGTTATATAGAAGTCTTAGTTTTTCTAGTAGAATCGAAATATTACGTCAAATATAGGGCATTCCATTTAAAAATATATTTTATTTTGCCCTACAACTTTTTTGATCCACCCTGTATAAATAAAAATATTTTCCGAAAAAGCACAATGGAACAATAAACTACTTTTGTATTTAATATTTTCTCTTATAGTAAATAATATTAAAGCTGTTAAGCTTTTCCGCACTAAAAAACCACCCGTTATATATTCAATTCATTCCCTTTCCACATTAAAATCAACGCTATTTATAACAGTAGTATAAAGTAGTTTTTTAATTTATATTTTAGATAAGTCAGAGAGAAGATTTATTCTTTACTAACATTGAGCATGGCCTGCAGATTGAAATACCACTGTTCATTAAAAATTTGTTAATTGTGTCAGGTTTTGCCAATGATATTACACTTAAACAAATATCGTGCGAGGATATTAAGTGTATAGAAAATTTTGCAAATAAGTCAAGAGGAATATAAAAACTTTTATGGGCCCTTATATTATCAACACCCAGATAAATTTATATTTCCGAAAGGGTATAAGAATCTAATATTTTCGATAAGCAACTTCTTGAAAGACCGAGACAAAACTTACAAAGGTTCCTTTACCATGACCGAAGGAACTTACACTAATATAAAAGATAATAGTAACGACCATCAAAACACATATTTAGGCGATTGGTCAAGCCACGATTTAAGCTAGGAATCTAAAGATGAGGCTCAAGATTTTAGCTTAACTTCAGAAAATTCTTTGATATCAAAAAAAATTAACTTGTGGGCAAAAACCAGAGTAAGAAAAGATATATGGGAAAGTGAAAATTGGGAAAATCGTTTTAATAATATTGTATATGAAACTGCATTAACACCTTCAAAGGAGCTAGTTTGGCGAATAACTTGTTTTTGCAAAAAGATTGTTTCAAATAAACAGTTTTCTAGAATGTCAACTTGAGAATCAACTACAGATTCGTCCTTGAAGGCATGGTGGATATATTCCAACTTTCATACTCATTTATTTAAAAGCCATTTTACCAAAATCACAAATGTAGAAAGTGTTAAATCCGATTGTAAACATTTTCAACAGGCAAATAATAAAGGTCAAAAAAGGGCTCAGATGAAAATTACTGCTTTTACAGAAAAAAACATGTAAAAAAGAAGATGATAAAATATCGTCCTTACCCTCGTCCTCACCAGCTGTCAATATTTTACAATGTCTTGTTTTAAAGCCTTCTAATTTTTATTTATTTATTCTCAAACATACACTACAGAATTCAACATTCCAAGTGGTTTGGCCTATGACATTATTAGAATTAGAGCCACATAACATATCCCTAATAAAAAACCTTGGATTACTAAAGGACTAAAAGTTTCATCTAAAAACATGAGATGTCTTCACATGCTAAGAAATTATTTTTAAACAACTTGCCTTTTATGACCTATTTTAATAAGTACAGATGTGTTTATCGAAAATTCAATTAACTTGCTAAACAACTTTACTACCATAATCGATTAATAACTGTTTTTTAGTTAGTAGTAGTAGTAGTTAATGAGCTGCGAAGCAAGGAATGGGGTCATTTTATTAACTCAGTTTTATTGTACTAATGCACAAAAATTGAGCATTGGTATCACTAGTGACTCCATTGACCCTTTATCCTTTCTCAGACATGTATCTGTACCCGAGACATTTTATTTTGTACCAGTTACTCCAAATGAGTTAAGAACCATATTTCAGGACATAAAGAATAAAAATTCTTCAGGCTGGGTTGAAATTTCAATTAAAATTTTTCTAAATATCCCTAACCCTTCTTGGAGAGTCTTGCAGGTGCTAAAAATTTGAGTGTTCAGAATGGGAGTTTTCCTTCCATTCTCAAAATGGCCTATGTTATTCCTTTATTTAAAGCAGGTGACAACGATTTACCTTCTAAGTTTAGGCCAATTACTTTACTGATGATGCCATTTTTCATTTTATGGAAGAGTTATATCTGAGCCTCAATGAGGGAGAGGTTGCTTCGGCAGTGTTCTGCGATTTGACAAAGGCCTTTGACTGTGTCTGTCACAGGATACTGTTGAGTAAGCTGGAACTCTATGGCTTTAGGGGCGCAATTTTGAAATGGCTAACATCGTACCTAACTGACCGCCATCAGAGCGTCCGTTTTCAAGGTGAACTTTCGTCCAAACTAGACAACCGCCGGTGTACCTCAGGGATCTGTTCTTGGCCCACTTCTATTTTTAATATATGTTAATGATCTGCCTTCTTTCATACGCAATGGACAGTGCACCTCATTTGCCGATGACACAATTTTATAGCATCATAAAAATACTGACATTCTGAATGATATGATGAATGCTGATCTTCATAACATACAGGAATGGTGCAGTGCGAATCGTCTGTCTTTTAATGTGTCGAAAACCAACATTTTAAACTTTAAATGTCACATTGATAAAATCTTTCTCGATGGTCAAATAATTAAAAACATGACAGAAAACAAGTTCTTGGGAATGTTTGTCGATAATAAGTTAAAATTTAATGTACATATTAATCAAAGTCAAATATAGCTTTAATATCAAAAGATGAAAATCTCATTGACAAGCAGAACTTAAAATAAAAAATTACAATCTAATTAATTATTTTAGAGATATACGAGTATAACAATCTATCCATTCACTGGCAATCTTCACAAATACACTAAAACACGGGATAATCTTTACAAATACACTAAAAAGTCATTAAATAAAAATTAGTTTAGCATATAATAAAAACCTGTACAAAATAAAATATGTATAAAATAAGATCTCAGAATGAGATTCAAATATTAAGCTTATTAAAAACAACATAGAAAAACAGTACTATTAAAATGAATCATTAAAATATTCTGTCAGTGAATAGTAAGGTCGACTGAATAAAATACTTTTAACTTTCTTTTTAAATTTCCTAAAAGAGTCAATTTTTCTTATAGCCTTCGGAAGGTGATTAAATATTTTTTTCCCATTATATATTACCGAATTCTTAACTAAAGTGGAAGTTGGTATAGGAAGTACTGTTATATGGGTATTGCGAGTCGTGTAAGCTGGTGTGGTTTGAATTTCCTCTCTAAATTTTTTAAAAATCAGACTGACTGTCTCGAGAATAAATATACTTGTGTCAGTAGTTTATTTTAAATAAATAATTGTCTATAAGAGTCTCTTGGTTTCACTTGTAACATGAATCGCAATGCTCTTTTCTGCAAAAGAAAAATTATGTTAAATAAATAACCTGGACAAGATCCCCAGAAACATATACCATATCGCAAATGAGATTCTATCAGAGCAAAGTAAACATTTCTAGCTGTTAGTAGATCTATTTCACGAGCTATAACTCTTAATGCGAAGCATCCTCTGGAAAGTTTTGTGGACAGTTGTTAAACATGTTCAAATTTTAATTTTTCGTCAACAAACAAACCCAAGGACTTATTATATTTTACACAGCGTATCTGCTCGTCATTCATTACCACATTCTCCAAATGACACTTAAAACTTACAATATTTGTCTTAGATATATTAAGGGTAAGATAATTAGCATCACACCAGTTTTTAAGTTTTACAAGATCGTAAGTAATATTGTTTTCCAACAGATCAGGAGACTTGAAATGCCACAAAACAGTAGCATCATCGGCAAACATTGTAAAGGATCCAGATATATATAAATTTGCTAAATCGTTTATATATATGAGAAACAGTAGAGGTCCAAGGACGGAACCTTGAGGCACTCCAGAACTTATTGATAATTTTGAGGATCTCTCATTATTAAATGTCACCGATTGATGACGATCTGACAAATAAGACTTTAACCACTTTAAGACTGTGTCTCTAAAACCATAAATTTCAAGTTTGCTAAGAAGTATTCTGTGGTCTACACAATTAAAAGCTTTGGTCAGATCGCAGAATGCTGCCGCTGCAACCTCTCCATCATTAAGTCGAAGATACAATTCCTGCAATATAGAAAAAATAGCATCGGTAGTACATTTTTCAACTTGAAATCCAAATTGAGTATTTATTAATACGTTATGGTCACTCAAGAAGCTGGTGATACGTTTTTTGACAAGTTTTTCAATAATTTTTGGAAGGGTTGGAACAAGCGATATTGGTCTGAAATTCGAGGGTGTTTCAGGATCACCGCCATTAAAAAGTGGAAGAACTGTGGCGACCTTTAAACATGAGGGAAAATGACCTAAAGAGAATGAAAAATTTATTACGTCCACCAAAATTCCCAAAACTATTTCAGGAAGTGCGTTGAAAATTTTCACAGAAATACTGTCACATCCAGCCGATTTTTTGTTTTTTATTTCTGAAAGTACTCTTTTAACCTCAAAAACATCAGTTGGAGAAAAATAAAAAGAGTTACTTATCGAAGACTTACGCAGATAATCCATAGCATTTTTCTCTGGCTTAATTTGCTTAGACAATTTGGATGCTATTGAACTTTATTTCTACCACTTATATCATTAACAATACTCCAACTCGCTCTTTGTTTATTACTGGACTGGGCCAAACGTTCACGATAATGTATCTGTTTTGCCACTCTAATATCCTTTCTATAAATATTTCTATATCTATCATAATACCTCATAAAAACATTACTGTGTAGCAGATATTTGCGAAGGCTGTGCAGGGAGCGCATGTTTTTAGATGACTTTTTCAGCCCTTTAGTTATCCAGGGTTTTCTGTTTTTTCTTTTTAAGGTTCTCATAGGAAAAGAAACATTAAACTTGTCTGATAAAATATTATGGAAACATGTCAATGGATCAAGAGAGTGAAAAATATTTTTCCAGTCGTCTCCTGCACAATTCTGCGAGAATTTTTTAAAATTATCTTTAGAGTAAATCCTTGCTTTATATTTTACTACCTTGTAATGCCTAGAAGGCATTTTAAATTTACCAAGAACAGCCTCATGATCTGATAAGCCTGCATTTATAACATTACATTCCATTAAGATCTCATTGGAAATATTAGAACAAAAGTAATCTATTAAAGTAGCTGAATGGCTAGTTAATCAAGTAGGTTTGTTTATTCACGTGCATTTGTAGATTGAACGAATTTAATAAATTTGAAATTATCATAGTGTTAACATGTGCTTTGTCCAAATAATTTATATTCAAATCACCAGCCAGAATAAGATTAGAACTACCAGGAAGTTGGGCCAAAAGCGGTTCCAGTCTTAAGATAAATAGCGAGACATTAGTATCTGGCGATCTGTATAAACAAATAATAAATACATTTAGTTTAGGGATCTGTACTAAAGAAAATTCAAACTCTCTGTCAACTAGCATATCATTAAATTTAGTAATATTTATAACTGAATACAGCTCCAAAATACTCTCTCTAACCATTATAACAGTACCTCCACGAGTAAAATGAGACCTAGAATACTTTACAAAACACTATAATCTGGTAAAACTACTTCTTCGTCTTTATGTAGTGCTCAGTCAGAAGGAGTATGGTTGGGTTACCCAACTCCTCCAAAAATATGGACAGTTCATTAACCTTTCTGGCTACCGACTGAATGTTTAACAGCATCACAGAAAAGGTATTGTTATTACCTACTCTAAAAAAACATTATCTTACTGTTCACCGCCACTTACTTCTCCGTGATCAAGATCTAATTGAGAGTCTGATGCAATAATGGGGCATTTAGCAGCAAAGCAGAGAATTTGAGAACACAAAAACTTACATAAAAGTAATTTGCTATTATAAGATGGTTGTCCAAATTTAGATTGCTCATTTACTTGCATAAAACTATCAACAGAAAAAAATACAGAGCCAATATCATTATGAATACTGAGCTGAACTCTCGAATTGTTGTCATATATAAAGCCATTTAACACTTTTCTATTGATAGGAAAAGAAGACCCAATTACAATTAAATTAGTTTTTCTTGAAATCATCGACAGTTTTTGTAAATGTTTCTTATCTATATGATTCCCTCTAAAAGCATTCTCGCAACCCATAAACATAACCACATAGTCCGTCTTCGTAAAGTTTTGACTAAGTTCTATCGCACCCGAGACTATTTTATCAAACAAAATTCTTGGTTGGTATTGACAGTTAATATCAAATTTCGAGTTTGAATACCTTTTAAATAAACTCGCACAACCAATCACACTATCCTTAGGGCCAATAACCAATAACTGTGGCTTCCTTTTGTTTCCTATGCGTTTTTGTTGATCTCGGTCTGTCACCAATATATCCTGTATACCTTGTATTTTATCCGCCACCGAATTGTCTTTTCTTATTTTATCAAGATCATTTGTAAATCTTTTATTATCCCCTTCCAACACTCTAATCGTTTCGATCATATTTCTATTGATCTCCATAAATTCTTTCATTTCATTTTTTATTTTATTATAGTCGGCATCCATAGTTTGAATATCCTCCATAAGTTTAATATTGTTTTTGTTCAACATAGAAATTTCTTTTTTTAATTTTTGGATTTGTTTGTATTTTTCTTTAAGTTCTTGCTCAAATTTGCCTTCCGTCTGTAATACGTCGTCCGTAAAATCCTTCGTAGTTCTTCTTTCCCTTCTCAACTGCGCATCCTTGTCCTTAAGATTCCCTCTTAATTCTTCTATTGTAGAGTTATAATCTACAATCGCCAATCTGTGTTTTGTGTTTGTATCTTCTAAGGCTTTTTCACGTTCATTGAGCAATTCCTTGAGAGTATTTAGTTGTAACATTGCATGGTCTGTCCCTTGATTATAGTTCTCGCAACATTTTTTAGAGCATAAAATTTTGTGTCGGTCGATTATTTGATATGTTGTTCTTTCTGTACATCTCTTGTGATAAATTTTAAAACACACAATACAAAAGTATTTGTCCGTTTTTTTTAATCTTTGTGCAGCATTTAAACAAAGTATCCAAATCACCCATTTTTTATGCTACAATTCAAGAAGATTTTCTGATTCGAGGAGAGCCAATGTCGACAAAATATCAAAACTGCTTGCTATTCAAAGGTTTAGTGAACTTTTAGCAAACCCAGACAATAACAACAACAAAAAAGGGAATTCCCTAATTTTAAAAGAGTTCAAAGTTCTCACTTCTAAACAGTAAATCTTAATAGTTTTTATAGTTTACACAAAACACCAAAAAAAGGCTATTCCACACTTAATCTGTTCACTGTTTTCTTAACTGAATAATTTTATATTTTGTATTCATAACAAACGCAATTTTCTAATGATGAAAATGACACCACACACAAGTAAATTTGATCACTATTACTACATAAAAACTCAAAAAACATCAGAACGCGTATTCAATATCTGTTCAACTGAAAAACATGTGACCAACCAATAACTTGTGCCAGAAACTTAGTTCTGGATGTTATGCCGTTCGAACAACTAGAACTGAGCTAAACGAAACAGTAGCAAGAAATGTTTATTTTTCTGTAATCGAATCACATTTGAGATATGGAATTTGTTTTTGGGGCTCGTGCAGCGGTAACTTGTTTCGATCAATTTTCGTCCTGCAGAAACGTGCAATAAGATACCTATACAGCCTAAAGCCACGTGATTCATGTAGACCCATTTTTAAGTAAAAAAAAATTCTGACTTTAGCAGGTCTGTTTATTTTGGAATCCGTTTGTCTGATGCACAGAAAGCATTTAGAAAGAATTCATACTTTGTCTTTGATGGGCACCCGCAGTTCTTTCTCTATTAGTCTACCTATACCTTCGACAGCCCTAACTAAAAACTTATAATTCAAAAAAAAAAAAATGTTTAATAACCTCCCAGTCAGCATTCGAAGAATTAGAAGTTACATATTATTTAGAACTAAGGTTAAAAATTTAATGATCTCTGAATCATTTTACAATGTTGAAGAATTTCTAGCAAAAAAATTTAATTAAGAGTGTCTATATGGGTATTGTGTTTATATATATTTTAGGATGTGTAAATATGTAATATTGTTGCAGATTTTTATTTTTATTTTTAATCGAACTTCTTTTAGATGGGTGTATATGTGGTTGTTTATTATATTTTAGTCTTGTGTATTGTGCAAATTCTGTTATCTACTTTTTTTTTAACTTGTTTCATATTCTGTGATGTTTTATGATATTAATGTTTTCTTTTAATAATTTTAGTTTGCTTATTTTAATTGTTTACTTTTAAGAGCTTTGTCATTGAGAAATTTTTTTTCCCTTTGGACAATAAAGCATATTTTGACTTTGACTATGCTAAATAAAACAAAAAATGTACAAGAAAAAAAATGTGTTAAAGCTACATAATATATCCTATACTAAAAAAAATGTATATAAAAAAAATTGTATTAAATCTATTGTGTACATACGTGTAAATAATCTCTTCAATTCAAGTTTAAATCGACGAAAAAAAGTTCTCGGATGTCATTATTATTAGGGATTATATAATAGGAATTTTAGTTTTCTTTGAAAAGTGTGTGCCGTACAATTTAAGTCTAGGTCTGGTGGGACATATGTGTTAAAATAAGTCATTATCCGATTCATGATACTGTTTCTCCCAATGTAGGTGCGACTCCTATTAGTCAAGAACATGTCATTTAGACGAGTGTTACGGGATGGTACACGAAAGTTCATCAATGTCGGGAGGTCAGGGCAGTATATCATGTTATTAAGTATTTTAAATCCAAACATTAATGTTAAGAAGATTCTTCGAGTTTCAAGACTACTCATGCTAAATAATTCCAGTCTCTGATGGTATGAATAGTTGTTTTTGTCAATTCTCAACCTGTAGAGGAGAAAGTTCACAAACTTTGATTGGACCCGCTCTAATCGTGTGGTGTGTGTTCTGTAGAATGGAGACCAGATTGTACAACAGTACTCTAAATGACTTCGCACCAGGGAGCAGTAGAGGCACTTCAAAACGGTAATATTAGAGAATTCCCAACATTGACGCATAACAAATCCTGCCATCCTAATTCTAACCGAATTTTTGAAGAGAATGTTTCGGTAGATATTTTACCTATAAAAACGGTTAGCGGTAATTATTCGCAGGTAGGCAGCGATACTCAACGGTCACATGTTAATTAAACTTACGAAACAGTTTCAAAATGAGGATGCTTTGAAGTATAGCATGTTTTGTCCTTGGCTGTTAAGTAGTCAACCTTGTGAAGCTCTTTTTAAATATGCCCGATCAATGACCACAACCCAAGCAAGGATCGTAAATTTTAGTATGAAGCAGTTTATGTCACGAATCGATCGAATTCAATATATAAATACAATAACGCACGACCTTAAGGGAGAACTGCACGCAAAAAGTGAAAAATCAGCGAAGAAAATGGAAGAGTTAGTAGCGATCGCCTTAAGAGGTTTATCGTAAACAGTAAAAAATAAGGGACACTTCTGGATCGGAGAGTAATTCAGATTCAGAAAATATTCAGTTTGACGACAGTCCAGATACGCAAAGTTTTTCTTCAGCTGATGAGGAAAAAATGTCGGAAAAAATGATAACCTCTGAAACTAGAAAAGACATTATTTACCCTGGAAAGTACTATTGCGTAATGTACGAGGAACGTTGGTATATTGGACTATTTTTAAAAGAAATAAATGAAACCAAAGTTCGAATGAAGTTCTTAAGAGAGGAATCTGAGACCTACATTTGGCCAGACAAGGAGGACATCGCAAATGTCGATAAAACATTTATATTTTTTGGCCCTCTCAACTAACGCCGTTTTTCATTAAGCGATCTGAAAAAATAAAAATTAATAAGGCGTATTTGAAGATTAAAAGCAACTAAACATTTATTTGACAAACTAGTTTCCTCATTCTTGTTCGATATTTTTAGTTTTAGTCACTGTGCACAAATTTTGTACAGAATGTATTAGAATCTAAAACAAATGGGAAGGGTTGTTAATAAATAAATAATATTGCTTTTCCAATGCATTAGATTTTAAATATTTCTTAAACTAAAAAAGCACCTTTTACCAATAGTACTTAAGAAACGCGACACTGAACTAGCATATTTTGCCAATCAACCAATATTCTCTCAGCTTTTCAAGTTCTAATACATCTAAAAACACGCTGCATTTTCTAATAACGTACAGGGTGGCCCACGTAAGCGGAACTATAAAAATTAAAAAAATTAAGTACAAAAGTTACTACATATAAAGAAAATTTTAATTTTAATTATGTTTTTTTGTGTACAAGGGGAGTCGTTTTTCTGAGAGCAGTATCAATTTTGTTATTTGAAACGAGACATTCTATAAATATTTACATTTTTAAATTCTTTTATAAATTCCAATTACATTTCATGTAGCACGTCGTGTACCAAAATTCAATTTTTTTTCATGACATTGCTTATAAAATCTAAACGGTTTGGTTTGTATCAACATATTTTGCACTTTCCTATCTTAGTTTTTAATTACCTAAAAGCTGACATCAATTTTTGGTTTAACCGGAACTTCACATTTTTCACAAGTTTACAGATACATTATGCGTTATGTTTCAGTTAAAATTAAGATTAAGTTAAGATTGAATAGTTTATCAAACAGTGACTTATATCGTTGATTGAAAGAAAAAGGAAGATGCGCAACCTTATAGGCGAATTCATGGCACAAAAGGTGTCCGAGATTTCCTTGGCACCGCGCGCTGCCAGTTGTTTACAGCGAAACAGCGGATAGGTCGGATAGTCGGCGGATATGTACGAATCGCTTACCTGTATTGTTTACATCATAGTGGTTATTGTTTTTTGTTCGTTTTCGAGACAAAGTCTTGATTTTTTAACTCTACGAAACTGGAGTACGTTTAATTCTTGTGAAATTGTTACTTAAAGCAATTATGTCTGCCAGAAAAATAGAATGTGCGTATGTTACAACAATAAAAAAAAAAGAAAAATAATTTGGTGAGCTTTTTAAAATTTGCCGTGTCGAGACCCGACATTCTTTGTCAATGGATACAAAACTGTGGCATTGTTGAAATATTTTTAATGGACGAAAATTCTTTAATAAATAAAGGTTTATGTGAAAATTATTTTTCTAAACACGATATGTATTCAAGTGGCGAAAGAAGAAAAATGGCGTTTCTATATTTTGGACAGGTAAGTATTTTTTATTTTGTATCTTATTTTTCGAATGCCCTTGCTAAAATTAAACTCAAATAAAGAATAAACTATGCAGATTCCTAATAATCTTACAAATGTTACATCGCAGGAATTTGATGTTTTTTGAATCTCTGATATATATATATATATATATATATATATATTATATATATATATATATATATATATATATATATATATATATATATATATATATATATATATATATATATATATATATATATATATATATATATATATATATATATATATATATATATATATATATATATATATATATATATATATATATATATATATATATATATATATATATATATATATATATATATATATATATATATATATATATATATATATATATATATATATATATATATATATATATATATATATATATATATATATATATATATATATATATATATATATATATATATATATATATATATATATATATATATATATATATATATATATATATATATAATTATGTATATATATATATATATATATATTTATATATATATATATATATATTTATATATATATATATATATATATATATATATATATATATATATATATATATATATATATATATATATATATATATATATATATATATATATATATGTGTGTGTTGATTTTTACTCCTTCACGGATGGAAAAATACGATGTTTTCATTCCGGGTGTACATCCGTTCACTACTGTCGTTCTGAAAAGAACAGTTTTGGTGAGGTTTCGCCGAGGTTTCGCCAAAATCACATTTGGCATTTTCGAAGCTTTCTCTCTCGTGTCCGAATAGAGTCTCTATTTATTATATATTATTTATATATATATATATATATATATATATATATATATATATTTTTATATATATATATATATATATATATATATATACATAGAAAAATTAGAATTTTGTCGAATACATAATTTTTTCAGTTTCCTTTCCTGACCGTGATGGTAAATTTAATACTTACTATTTCAATTCAGTGAAACAATTTATGTTTGGTTTATTATTTAAAAAAACGTGTTAGTGCTTTTTAATATTTGTTGTAAAATCTATATATTTAAAACACTGAGCTAAAGTTTTCAGCAAGTTCGTGAGAGAGTTGTACTGCACCGATTTATACGATTTTTTTTTTAATGATCGTCTGGTAACCGAGACCTTGTAACACTATTTTTTGTATTATATACAGGGTGTTTCAAAAAATCGGGTCACTGATTAATCACGATTCTTCTCAAACTGCTTGATGTAAAAAGATGCATTTTGGCACACAGGTTGATAGTAGAATGTAGAGGTTGGAAAAGAAGGGATTTTTTATTTAAAAAAACGGTTTGTTTTTCGGAAAAACGCTAAAGCTCGTGTATTTTATTTGGTTATTTAATATATTTTAAGTTTTTTACAAATTTATACAGGGTGTTTCAAAAAATCGGGTTACTGATTAATCACGATTCTGATCAAACCGCTTGACGTAAAAAGCTGAATTTTATCATACAGGTTGATTGTAGGGTGTGGAGGTCCGATAAGAAGAGTTTTTTTCAAAAAGCAAATTTCAAGGGGATTAAACCGCCGGCGCCGCCCCTTAACTAATACAATATTTTTTAATTAAAAAAACGGTTAATTTTTCAAAACAGCGTTTGATCAGGTATGTCATTTTATTTTTTTAAAATGTATACAGGGTGTTCCAAAAAATCGGAAATAATTTATAAACAAAAATCTCTCAAGCCCCTGTTGACAAAATTGATCGAAAAAGCAACAACGTGGTTTCTAAAATTTATAAAAAAATAAGGTGATCTATGTACCAATTTATATCCCTTTCGTTAGCGTCATGTCCCAAGCGGAAATTTGGACATTTCGCATAATTATTCAAGTAATAGCAGCAAAATGGCATTAACAAAAATATACTATGCTAATATTTAATTTTTAAATTTAATATTTAAAAATCTAATCTACAGGTATGGCGCCCGCTAAAATTTATAATTAAATAACTAAATATAACTTTCATATTGTAGTATGTAAAAAAACAACACCAGTTGCGTAAAATGTATGTATTCAAAATTTATGAATAGTACATATTTAGTAGTTAAATGTATGTTTATTTTCACGTTTTTTCTAAATTTTCATTTTATTTTTAATGCAAACATTGCATATTTATTTACGTTTTGTTTTGATTATGTATTATTTGTAAATTACATATTTTGTTTGAAAACTTTGAAATAAAGTCATTATATTTCAACTTTGCATTGACTGATCTATGCTCCAGTCATTGCAAAAAAAATTGATATCTTTTACGAACAATATTTTCCTTAATTTTTGATTAGTTCCGAATAGTAGCACAAGGTTTTTTTCCTATATTTACGGAGAAAATGAAAAATAGGAGCAAAATGGCGTTAACGAAAATATATACTTATATTTAAAAATCTGCTTGTATAGCGCGCTTTATAAATATAACTTTCATGTTGTAGTATGTAGAAAATCGGTAAATTCTTTGACCCGGAACTTCCTTCATTATGAATTATTACTTTTATTAGGAAGAGTGAAGTGTGATCCAAATTAGTTCAGTACATAGTCATAGTGTATATGTGTGTATATGTGTTACATATACTGTCTCTTCATTTTTATTGGACGCCATTTTGTTCCAACATTTTGGATTCCTACCAATATGTTTACCATTTCCTTTCTGCCTATGACACACTTGACTTTTGGGCATAATTTAAAATAAATTCAATAAGTATCCCATTTTCACATTTCATTTTTCTGCAAAATTTAAATGGTATTAAACAAGAGTTCTCTACGTTGATTTTTTAAATTTTTATTTTGCCGTTTTTTTGTTTCCCCATCTTAAATTGATATTCATATTATCAGTCTTTACCTACTACGTTGGACAGCAGATATTCCAGATATTAAGTTTCAGAATGGTTTTCATTAACAATCCCCTTGTTGTTATGTTACAGTGGTGTATTATTTGCGGTTAAGATCCAGTAAAAAAAACAAAGGCCCTTTTTTTAATTGTCGACGTTTCGCCCATTTATTGTTTCATCCTCAGAGCACAGATTTTCTATCATACATGAAACTCCTATTAGTCTTTACCTACTCCATGGGTCCGCAGATATTTCCTAACCCCAAACAATACACCACTCTAACACAACAACAAGAAAATCGTTAACGAAAACCATTTAAAAGTTTCATATCTGGGAAATATCTGCGAATCAACGGAGTAGGTAAAGACTGATAATAGGGGTATCAGGCAGGATATAACATTCATGTGTCCTGAGGATACAACAATAAAGTTGCGAAATGTAGACAATGTAAACATAGAAACATATTTTTTTTACTATAGCCTAACTCCAGATAATACACCACTCTAACATAAAAACAAAAGAATTGTTAACGAAATCATTTAGAAACTTAATATCTGGGAAATATATGCGGAACAACGGAGTAAAAGTTCTGATAATATGGGTTTCATGCAGGATATAAGATCTATATACGTGTCATGAGATGCAACAATTAAGTTGCGAAACGTTGACAATTTAAAAAAAAAACTTGTTTTTTTTTTTACTGGATCTTAACCACAAATAATACACCACTCTAACAAACATTTTTTAACTTTGTTCCGCTATATTGGATTTTAACCAAAATATCAGTCCATCCCCATATGACCCTTAATTTTTGGTCAAAATTTGAATTCAATCGGGTAAGTAGTATTTAAGCTATGTCGCGAACAGATAGACCGACAGACGGACCGACAGAATTGAAAAAATCCTGTTTTTTTGGCATCTAGAGACGCTAAAACGTAAAGATATGTAAATCCTGAGAGGTTGATCTTCACGATTGCAAAAATTTTATTTGGCCGCAATTTTGTTCCGCAATCTTGAATTAGTAACACATTTTTACTAGTTGAGCCCTATACCACAATTAGTTATGGCAGTCAATTTGAAATCAATCCATTAAATAGTTTTTCTTGTTGAATTTTTAAATATTTTATTATACCGTCATTTTGTTCCGCCATCTTGGATTCGTACCAAAATTCTATCAGTTGATTCCAACATAGTACTTGATGTTTATGACAAAAATTTGAAATACATTGGATAAGCAGTTTTTTCATAATAATTTTTTAAAACTTCATTAGGCTGCCATTTTGTTTCGCCATTTTGGATTTTTATCAAAGTGTTACCAAGTCATACACATATGACCCTTAATTTTTGATACAAATTTTAAATCAATCGGGTAAGTAGTCTTTAAGCTATGCCGCGAACTGACAGACAGACGTACCGACAGACCGACCAACGGAATCGATAAAACATATTTTTTTGGCATCTAGGGACGCTAAAACGTGAAGACTTGTAAAACCTGAGAGAGTGATTTTTTCACGATCACATACTTTTTATTTGGCCGCCATTTTGTTCGGCCACTTTGAATTAGTACCAGAATTTTACTAGTTGATCCTTATATCACATTTAGTTATGACACACAATTTGAAATCAAATCATTAAGCAGTTTTTCAGGCTGATATTTTGTATATTTTATTAAGGCGCTATTTCGTTCCGCCATCTTAGATTCGTACCAAAATGTTACCACTTGATTTCAACATAATACTCGATGTTTTTGCAAAATTTGAAATAAATTGGATGAGTAGTTTTTTAATAATATTTTTTTTTAACAATTCACTTGGCTACCATTTTTACCAAAATGTTACCAGGTCATCCCATATGATCCTTAATTTTTAACCAAAATTTGAAGTCAATCGAATAAGTAGTTTTTTAGCTACGCCGCGAACAGGCAGACAGACAGACAGACCGACGAAATGTAGAAAACCTTTTTTTTTCGTCATCTAGGGCCCTAAAACGTGAAGATCCGAAAAAATCTCGGAGGGTGATTTTTTCACGATTACAATACTTCCCTCGGTTTACACCAGTTGTGCAAATTGTATGCATTCAATATTTATGGATAGTCCCTATTTAGTAGTTAAATGTAAGTTTATTTTCACATTTTTTCTAAATTTCCATTATCTTTTTAATGCAAACATTGCATATTCATTTACCTTTTGTTTTGAATGTGTTTTCTAAATTACGTTTTGTTGGACAATTTTGAAATAAAGTCATTATATTTCAACTTTGCTTTTGCTTATCTATGCTCTAGTCATTGTAAAAAAAATTTAAATCTTTTGTCTTTAATTTTTTGATTAAAAAAAAGCCATTTTACACGAAAAATCGCTCACATGGTTTACAGGGTATGCCAATTTCTAGGGTGACAATTGAGAGAAGCTATACGAGATATGGAAAAGTTTAAATAGTGGCAAAGTTGCGCAATTTATGCTCCATCAAATGCCGTTTTGAAATTGAGGATATTTATAGTAATTCCGAAGATATCCGGAAAAAAGGAAATTTTTGAAAATAGTTTTAATTTTTTACCGAATTTTTTTAAAAAGATATTTTCAAATAAGTGTCACATCATCCAGCCACCGTATTCCCTCTACCAAAATATGTTATTAAGTTTACGATTCGACGATTCATCTCCGAACGATCATCATAAACTGTGCATTTTAAGTAGTCAAAAATGTTGAGTTCTTGTTTCAATTCAATGCTAGTTAATAATGATTGCCGAGGAACGGAAAGTTCGCGTCGGGTCAAAAATTCAATTATCTGCGTTATCTTCAAGCCAAAAATGTGGTAATGAAAATGTAAAATTTATTTATATCTACCTCTTTTATTAGAATCAGAAAAGAAGTACCTAAATCAAAAATATTTCACTTTTTTGTTCTACTCCGGAAGTTATTTAAAAATTCATTCTCATTCTCCATTTCCTCGTCGGCAATATGACAATTAGATTTTTGACCCGATGTTTCGTTCCTCATCATGAAGAAGCACTGATAAAGGGTTTTATTTGTCAGAAACATTGGAAAAACGCTCAATTTTGGGACACTCTGTACCTTTATTAGTTCAGAATAATGTAAAAAATAAATTTTGTCTTAAAAGAAGGTAAGCAACAATACTTTGTAAATTAAAATTTAGATTTAAACGTAGATTTAAAATAATCTCCTTTATTTTTTAATCCTAAAATAACACAAAGTTTTTTTCCTATTGTCAAGACCTATAATTGCTATGGCCCTGTTAACGGCTAAAGCGATATAATTTTTGTTAGATTAAATAATAACGTTGAGTGATCAATAAAGCATAATAATATTGCGCGGCACCGTCTTCCACGAATCTCATCGTTTTCCGATCAACGCCGCAGTCGACGGTCATCACAACGAGAGCCGAACGATTGCGAATGAGTGTTTTATACTTTTGCCGTAGAGCTGCTCCACCGTACAGCAGCCGAAACGTAAGTGGAATGAAATCAGCACTGCCACGAATTCGTCCATAAGGTTGCGCATCTTCCTTTTTCCTTCAATCAACGTTTATATGTTGTTTAAATTGACGCCCCCTTTTTATACCCGTCACTGTTTGATATGCTAATAGTACTTGAGAATTATGTTGTTCGAGTTTCTCTCACATTAAAAATTTATTCTTAAAAGATTATTTCTAAATACTTCACTTCGCATAAAAACTAGAACCCGCAGTTGGCTCATTTTAATATGATTGGCTACTTCAAGGCCACGCGAACCTGTCACCAGAGTCAATTACTTGTCCCCTCCCGCAGACATTCGTTGACCCTAAAAAATTAAATTTGCCCGCTAACATAGAGTTAGCAGACCCACATTTTTCTGAGATTTCGAAAATAGATTTATTGCTCGGAGCAGATATATTTTTTGAGTTGATAACTCCAGGAACATTCCAATTAGGTGAAGGCTTACCTACTCTTTTTAACACTTACCTGGGATATGTAATAGCTGGAAAAAATGTCTCTAGAACTGCCAAATACATTTCTAATAATCTTCAAAAAATTTCTTGCTTAACCCAAGTGTCAAAACCCCCGCTCTCTCGCATAGAAGAATTAATTGAAAAATTTTGGAAGATAGAAGAGGTCGAAAGTTCGAGCCTCTCGTCCCCTCTCGACATACAGTGTGAAGACATTTATAAAAATACCACTAAAAGATTAAAAAATGGCAAGTTTCAGGTGGATTGGCCATTTATTGAGCCAGAGGCGTATCTGAAACTGGGAGATTCGTTTAGACAGGCCAGAAATATATATTTTTCACTCGAGAAAAAATTCGCTAGTAATAAACCCTTGTTTTTAGAGTATAAAAAATGTATTGATGATTACGTAGAAAAAGGATACGCGCAAAAAATTCCCTTAAATTTAACCAACGCTCGGGCGGAAAGTAAATATTTTTTGCCACACCACTGCGTCATACGCGAAGATAATAAGTCCACAAAACTTCGAGTTGTTCTTGACGCTAGTATGAAGACTAGTACAGGTGTTTCTTTAAATGACATTCTCTTAAAAGGATATTCCGTGCAGCCGGAACTATTCGATATTTTGTTGAGATTCCGAACTTATAAATTTGTATTGATTAGTGACATACAGAAAATGTTTCTACAAATAGAAATAAATCCCGAATTAAGATTTTTACAGAATATTCTCTGAAGGGACAGCCCCCCGGAAGATTTGCAATGTCTAGAATTGTCCACAGTATTTTTTGGAAACAAAAGTTCTCCTTTTTTAGCTACCAGGTGTTTAGCCGAATTAGTATCAGGAAAAAAAGAGATTTATCCCCTAGCCTCTCAAGCACTCACACAGCAGTGTTTCATGGATGATTGCCTTTCAGGGGCGGACTCCGAAGCTGATTTGTACAAATTGAAATTCGAACTTACCTCTCTGCTAAGCGAAGCAGGATTTTCTTTACATAAATGGTGTTCCAATTTTGAACCCATTTTATCCACCCCTTCGGATTTCGACCAAATGTCTAATTACACCCAACCTGAAAGCTATGATATAAAAGAAGAAAATTGTTCAAATAAAGTTCTCGGCCTTAAGTGGAATCTTGTTAGTGACAAGTTTTATATTTTTTACCCAAACATTGAAATCACCCCAGAGTCCTTTACTAAAAGAGAGGTATTGTCTATAATAAGTTCACCGTATGACCCTCTTGGAGTAATTGCCCCCGTAATTATTATAGCAAAGCTCATAATGCAAGAAATTTGGAGTTCTAAAATGAACTGGGATGATCCCTTAGGTGACAATTTATTGTCGGAATGGCTTAAATTCTTAAAACATTTACCCTCTATAAATAATCTCCAAATTCATCGATATTTATTTTCTCACGAATTAGTTACTAGTTAACAATGAAATTTCAAACAATATAGAAAAAATTGAACTTCACGGTTTTTCTGACAGTAGTGCCAAGGCATATGGTTGCTGTTTATATCTAAGAGTTATTTATAAAAATAAACAGGTCACTTGCAGATTAATCTGTTCAAAAACTCGCGTAGCCCCTATAAAGAAAAATCACTCAATCGCTAGGTTAGAATTGTGTGGTTGCCTCTTATTGTCGAAATTAACTCAACACGTAGTCAATATATTTCAAAACCGCATTCAAATAGATAGTGTTAATCTTTGGTGTGATTCACAAGTAGCTTTGTACTGGATGAAGTCACATCCCTCACGTTGGACAGTTTTTGTAGCAAATAGAGTTTTAGAAATACAAAAACTAACCTCAACCTACACATGGCGCTATATACCCACAGATAAAAACCCAGCAGATTGCCTAAGCCGAGGTCTTATGCCAAATAAAATTGAGAATTATAATCTCTGGTGGTACGGCCCGGATAATCTCTATGATCCTTGTGTAAATTTTCTCCCCTTTGAAAATTTCTCTAACAATGAAAAAATTGAGATTCCCGAAGAAAAGAAAATTGCTACAAAAGTTTCCCTTGTAAATACCACTAACGAATTTTGGAACAATCTCTTTTCTAAATTTTCAAACTTCACCAAGCTACAAAGAGTAGTTGCCTATATGTTACGTTTTGCTCATATTCTGGTAAATACTTTAAATTCAGATCTTCCCAAAAATAATATAAAAAATCGAACTTTAAAGAAGATAGAGTTAATTACCCCGCTAAAAACTTTTGAGTTAAAACAAGCCGAAAAAATTATAATAAAACAAATTCAAAATGCGAACTTTTCGAAAGAAATTTTAGAGCTGAAATCTAATAAACCCCTAACAAATAAGTCGTTACTTTTTCTTAGTTCCTTTGTAGATACAGAGGGTATACTCGGTGTGGGGGGGCGCTTGGTAAATGCCAAGATTTCGTACGATCAAAGGCATCCGGTCCTTTTACCCTCAAAGAACCCCATAGTTACCCTACTCATGCGCAAAGAACATATCTCTTTGCTGCATGCAGGACCCCAAACAGTGCTTGCAAACTTTAGAACTAGATTCTGGCCATTAGGTGGCCTTCGAGCAATTAAACGCATTATAAGATCTTGCGTAGATTGCTTAAGATTTAAAGCCAAGTCTGCACAACAATTAATGGGAAATCTCCCCATTGATCGTGTGACACTCGCCAAAGTGTTCTCAAGGGTCGGCTGTGACTTTGGCGGTCCCCTTTTTATGCGCTCCTCAAGGCTCAAAAAAGCTCCAATCCAAAAATGTTATATGGCGGTTTTTGTCTGTTTGGTTTCAAAGGCTGTGCATATCGAACTGGTCAGTAGCCTTTCTACAGAGGCCTTTGTTCTATGTCTCCGAAGGTTTATTAGCAGAAGAGGATCCCCGGAAATAATATATAGCGATAATGCCACAAATTTTGTAGGTTCGAAAAATCAATTGCACGACTTATATACATTTTTTCAAAATAAAAAAAATTCCCGAGATGTCGAAGAATTTTTGTCTACAAAAATGATTCAGTGGAAGTTTATTCCACCCCGGAGTCCCCATTGGGGGGGTCTGTGGGAAGCCGCTATCAAAAGCGCTAAGCATCACCTTGTTAGGATTGTTGGAAATGCAACACTCACATTTGAGGAATTGAGTACAGTTTTAATTCAGATTGAAGCCATACTCAATTCTATGCCATTAGTACCTATTAGCGATGACCCCTCGGACTTAAATTTTTTAACTCCTGGTCATTTCTTGATCGGTCAAGAATTAATTCCCTTACCAGCGCGTGATTTATATGAAATCCCTCTAAATAAACTCAGTGTTTGGCAACATTGCGTTAAATTACAACAGGATTTTTGGAAAACATGGTCTGTCGACTATTTAACAAGGCTGCAAAATCGTCCTAAATGGTTACAACCTGCAGAGAATCTTAAAATAAATGAATTGGTTCTCTTAAAGGAAGACAATGTGCCCCCTCTCAACTGGCGTAGAGGTCGAATTACTAAAATTATTCCTGGTTCTGATGGAAAGGTTCGGATGGTAAAGGTTTTGACTAGAGATGGAATCTTTAGCAGGTCTATTGCTAAAATATGTCCACTCCCTAAGGAAGTTTAGAATTACGAAATTATATTCTTTTTTCTTTCCTAATTTTTTTTTCTTTTCTAAAGCTGATGCTTTATTCGGGGGGGAGTATGTTCGAGTTTCTCTCACATTAGGCATTTGACAGGGTTAGTCATGACATGCTTGTGAAAAAAACTAAATAAAATAGATATTTTTGGAAATCTTTTAAAATGGTTTAGAGATTATTTAATGGGGCGTAAAAAATTAGTTAAGATAAAGAATCATCTCTCAAAAGAAATAGAAGTTTTGTCGGGGGTTCCTCAGGGGACACATTTGACGCCATTGCTGTTTAATGTTTATATAAATGACCTAGTTGACTGTGTTCAAAATTGTACTATACTTTTATTTGCTGATGATTTAAAAATGTTTAGAAAAGTAAGTTCTGTGTCTGACTGTTTGTTGATTCAAGAAGATATTAATCGGTTGTTACTTTGGTGTACTGTGAATGGTTTGTCCTTTAATGTAACTAAATTTAAATTAATTCAATTTTACTGAATAAGGACAACTGTGTTATTTAATTATAGAATTAATGACATTAATGTAGGACAGGTAGGTATTATTAGGGACGTAGGTGCTTAGTTTGATAAAGAAATCACCTTTGCTTATCACAGAAATCTTGGTCAATAGAGCAATGAAAATTATTGGATTTATTCAACGCACTTTGAATGATTTTGGTAACATAAATTGCTTCAAGGTATTATATTGTGCTTACATAAGATCAATTTAAGAATATGCTTCTCCTGGCTGGTCTCCTTATTACATGGTTTATATCAATGACGTCAAAAAGAAATAGACCCCGCATTTCATTCATAAAAATGAAATAAATAGAATCAAACATCAGTTTGTTGTTGCGTATGAGTGAAAAAACGACGGACTGATCCCATAAAGAATTTGTGGTGAAATTGCAACGCTGTCAGATATCTTCGCGAGGCTTACCAGTGGCGTAGCTATTTTTGAGATAATGTATTATTTGCTATATTTTTTGAGCCCAAATATTAGTATGGGGGATACGACAGTTTTTTTGTTCTAAGATGAACAGGAACGACTTCACATTGCAAAAGTGGGAGTTTTAATAATAACTTGAAAACAATTAATTTAGATATTATATCGTGGAAAAGTCTGCACTAAATGGGAAACTTTTTTATTATCAATTTCTCGAAAAACTTTCTTCTTGATAAAACTTTGTTTTTTTGTTGAAAAAATAGTTTTCACAATATTCAACTTTAAGTCAGATATACAGCGCATTCAAAAAATACGAAAAAGTGTATTTCAAAAATCAAAATTTTGGTGACTGCCGCGGCCGTAAAAAATCGTAAATAAAGGTTTAGTATTAGTTATGTCATATTAGTAATAGCTAAGGAAAGATTTAAATAGAAAAAGGTTTTTTTTTGCTGTTTGACCTTAAATATCTCCATAACTATAATATAAGACATTTTACTCATTTTATATTTACGATTTTGATAGCCCTTAAAACTACCGTCAGAAAATTTTAATTTTTTTGAAATTGTTAGTGAAATCCACTTTTTTGAACATCCTGATCTAAAGTTTATTACTATAAAAAATATTTTTTTTGAACCACCAACTTTTATCAAGAAATCAATAATAAAAAAAGTAAATAAATGCATTAAAATGCAAGATGTTTAAAAATAAAATCATCGAAACTTTTTGGTGATCCTGAAGCACCCTGTATAATATTTTACACTATATTTGAAACTTATTTTTTTTTTATAAAAATTTAAATAACAGGGTTGAAAGTGGTGCTGCATGTGCTATATTTTTACCCGGACACGTGGTTTATAAAAATAAAACAAAGTTTAAAAGTTTGGTATAATTTATTTATCAACGGTTTGATATAATAACAAAAAACTATTATTATCGACAAAACAAAAGTAACAGCATATTAATTTAATATTTCATTATTTATATAATAATTAAACTCGTCTATTACATATTTAATGATTCAGTGACAATTTTCAAAATCGGGAAATTTAGAGGAAATTATATATATATATATATATATATATATATATATATATATATATATATTATATCTTGAGCAAATAGGACGTTGGCGACTTTTGCTTAATATTTTTAGGTTTTATATATTTAATAGTATTTTAATAAATAAGTGCGTAGTCACTTTGTTAATATCGAGGTTAATGTGGTGTTTTCTTCCATAAAGGGTCTGGAACCATATTGCTACATTAAAAATATGGATTTCTTTAATCATAAATGTATTCATCTTTCTTTTTAGTACTTTCTCGAAAAGTTTTTCTTTTTTTGAGAATTCTAAATATTCCTCACTGTCAAAATCGAATATTATTTGGAAGTAATTTTTTTCAATCGCCAAAGGTAAATTCAATAATTTTCTTATTTCTTAAATCGTGTTTTGTATACGTAAAGATAAGAACTTCAAAATTGTGTGAAAATGGATCACGAAGAGAAATTTTCAGCAGCTACCATATATTCTAAGTTTAATAATAATTTTTGTTGGAATTATCATGGATTTAGCACGCATTCGCAATTTTGCTTATGACAGGAGATTTTTGTGGAAGAAAAATGAAATTTATTTTCCTATCGATTTATGTTAGAAACTGTCGTACTTACGAAAAAATCATTTGGTGCGTCTTTGTTTAGGGTAGCCTTTCTTAATTTTTTACATTTACCTATTTGCGAAACTTCTTTGCAATTGCAGAATGTCTAAGAGTGTAAACTTGGGCTTGTTAAAAAACCTGTCAAAAAGTTAGAATTTCAAAAAATAGCCTGCTACTTAATTTTCCTGAGGTTCGAGTTAAAAAATAGCTGTAGTAAGCAGAGCCAATACGGAACTGCTAATCATCAGTTATTGGAATTCTGCTTTCGTAGGTTAAATTATGTAAAAACTCCTAAATAATTTTAGAGTCTCGCGCGGGGGGGGGGGGTCCGGCCCCCCCAAGACAACGGGCCGGGTCTTTTGTCACAGATAATTATTGATACAATTATATTAAATCAGCTTCTTGCTAACCTAAAGTTTTATATATAAATAAATAAATATATATATATATATATATATATATATATATATATATATATATATATATATATATATATATATATATATATATATATATATATATATATACGCACCAAATGATTTTTTTGTAAGTACGACAGTTTCTAACATAAATCGATAGGAAAATAAATTTCATTTTTCTTCCACAAAAATCTCCTGTCATAAGCAAAATTGCGAATGCGTGCCAAATCCATGATAATTCCAACAAAAATTATTATTAAACTTAGAATATATGGCAGCTGTTAAAAATTTCTCTTCGTGATCCATTTTCACACAATTTTGAAGTTCTTATCTTTACGTATACAAAACACGATTTAAGAAATAAGAAAATTATTGAATTTACCTTTGGCGATTGAAAAAAATTACTTCCAAAAAATATTCGATTTTGACAGTGAGGAATATTTAGAATTCTCAAAAAAAGAAAAACTTTTAAGCAAACGATTATTAAAAGTAGTTTTAGAATTTCGAGAAAGTACTAAAAAGAAAGATGAATACATTTATGATTAAAGAAATCCAGATTTTTAATGTAGCAATATGGTTCCAGACCCTCTATGGAAGAAAACACCACATTAACCTCGATATTAACAAAGTGACTAAGCACTTATTTATTAAAATACTATTAAATATATAAAACCTAAAAATATTAAGCAAAAGTCGCCAACGTCCTATTTGCTCAAGATATACCTATAATAGATATTGGCAAATAACTAGTTTTTTGCAACTTTTTTTCATATTTTGTTGCACTTGCAGAGGGACTAGCAACAAGTGAAAAAAAGCATTCTTCTTAATAATTTTTTTGTGATTGAATTGGTTTTGACAGGGTTGGATCCTCCTAGAACTGAAATCCTGGCTACGTGCCTGCAAAAGACATATTTATGTAGTGGTTCATGTGGCAATATTTATTATTAGTAATAAGCTTAGTCATTAAAAAACAAGCATTTCCATGACAAAATACAACCAATAACAGGGTGAGTTCTTATTACTATTGTTACTAAAGGTGAAGATAAAACTAAATGTTGTTACATGGACCCACTTTGTGTTTTGATGTCTATACCAAGAGTATAATGCTTATTTAATACCTTTCTTTATCAGCTTATCACTGACTTCATAGGAAATATGTAATAAAATATAATTTATCACTTTTTAATGCAACCTATTTTTTGAAATCGGGTGTGTTTTTCAAAACATTTTGATTTCACCCTTTTTCCAACACATTTTAGTTCTATTTACGCGAAGTTAGGTAAAAATTTGGGTCCACTACTTTTAAAAGTTTGCCGAGGCTCGCGGCAAGTAATATTATATAAAAATGCACCACCTTTACATGTATTGGATCTATTCATATTTACAGAAAATCAGCAATAAACATGGCCCAATATTAATATGAATACAAAATTGAACTTCGTGAAACCTAAAAACCACAAAAACCATATTATGAAAAACAATATCTTTACAGTATTTATCCCTCAATTTACCCCCTTTTTTCCCCACCATCCACCTTCCCCGCTATACATTTCACTTATTGACAATGTAAATATTTTGTGCCGAGATGTTTAATATTTTTAACATTCATTATAATATATTATATTATTATTTATATTACTGAAATCAACTGATAAAAACAGATTCTCCCTAGTTGAGATAATGTACCTCAGGATAGTATTTATTTACTTTTTTGATTACTTATTTTTAAAAACCAAATTTTGGACTTGGATTTCTGAAAAACACTTATTTCAGCAACTAGAACAATTGCAACGCCGCGCATCAAATACGTTGGAATCATGAATGACTACGACTACTAAACTGTAGTATACTCCAAAAAGGTAGAATTCTGACGTTGCCGATTATCCTGGGCTTTATTTCTTGAACTAAGGAATAATAATTACAGAAGATTTAAATTACATTTAAATCAGATTCGGTTTGAGTTATTTATAATAAGCTATTTAATTATTAGTTTTAATATATTCTATATGGAAATTTATACTGGGAATTTCTGGAATTCCTTGTTTATTTAGGTAATAGTATAAAGGATGATATCCGTTATAAATTGGCCACAGTAACGATTTGGCAAACCAAGTCTCTATGTTATTTCCATGTCGTTGGTTTATATCGACAAGTTGGAAAGAGTGCAAAGAAAGTTTCTGAGATTGATAGGATATGAAATGAAAATTAAAGTCAAAGATATTAATTATAATGACATCCAGTTACTGGTAAACTTAAATTCGTTAGAAAATAGAAGAAAAATTCAAGATCTTTGTACATTGTATAAAATAATTTCCAATATTAGTTGCCCAGAACTCTTAGATAAAATATCATTTTCAGTTTTACCAAGACAGACGTGTAATAAAACCCTCTTTCATGTACTTTTCCATCGTATTAACTATTGTACTTCATGTTAAACTACTAGGTTCTGCAATATTGGAAATACTTATTCTGGTAGTATCAATTTAGATTTTTTCAATGTAGCTTTTAACTCCTTCAAAAATGAAAGAAAAAGGGAGATTAATGTGAATAAATTATGAAAATACCAATGTATGTATGTAATATATTATAGTTAGGTTTAAGAATATTTTAAATACATTTGTGAATGGCATTGCCGTAAATAAATAAATAAATAAGTGGTTTAATTTTAAAAGAGAAAGCCAAATATTTTTACAGAAAATTAAACATAAGAGATTCTACATTTTCTGTGAGCTCAGGGTGACTGAAAAAGTTCAAGAAAATATTTGGCATACGCTTCTTAACAATAACTAGTGAAAAACCATCTCAGCCAGAGTTCGTTTCACCATTATTACAAAAACTTATATGGGTTTGAATGTCATTATCAAACAGTACAACTTCCGAGATGCTATTTTAAACTTATCACGAGCATGGAATAAACTAAAACCGGATATCATTTGTGTTCGAAAAATATTTTGGAAAGCCAAAGCGATGGCGATCGTGAAGATCACATACTCCTGGCAACACTTCGTCAAGAATTGTAAAGTCTGAATAGCGTTGTAGAGACTAACCTCAATTTGCTAGATGAAATTGATCCAGGGCAAGGCTTTGAACCTGCGGATATCGAAGAATGGAATAAAGATGACTTTATTGAACATGATGAAAATTGTACTGCAATTTCTAGTGGTTCAAAAATCGAATATGATCAAGATCCAGGCTAAGGACAAAACTATGCAGAGGCAGTTCGTATCTTTAACCGAGATCTGGAAGGGGCAGAGCAAAACAATGCTGACTTCGAGGATATTCAGCTTTTATACAATTTACGTGAAAGTGCAACTATTCTTTCAAACAAAAAACGTATCTATCAAACAAAATTGGATAAGTTTTTCTAAAAACAAAAGATTAAGTATATGTATATATGCTATATATGTATTTGTGTTTGATTTTTCAATAAAACATATGTTCAACGTATACCGTTCAAGTCAGTTTTATATGTGATTAACTTTATCGAGTAACATAAACTTCTCGAAAATATGAAGACAGTCGTCTCTAATTAGTTCACGTTTTCGAGACTCTACTGTAATAGAAAACAGAACAACTCCCAACTGTATGCCAGGAATGGTAATCCTACAAATTTTTCGATCGGAATATGAATGCCTTTGTGAAAATATCGAATACTTCACTTCACTTGAGGAAGATTGTTCGGTGTACATAATGGGAGACTACAACCTACCAGGTCTATCCTAGATGGTATTGATATCAGCAGTAGAGCGCACACAAACAATGTCGCAGGTGAACAACTGACTGCCTATATAGCATACAGCAATCTTAGTCAAATCAACAAAGTTCCTAACGCCAATAAAGTTTTATTAGATCTAATTTTTAGTAATAATTGTAATGTGATTACTGCTTGTGCCTGTGATATGTTACTTCCCTGTGATAGTCATCACCCTGTATTGTATTTTGAGCATTCTCTGTGATATATTTATTCCTATGAACTTTAAAGAATCTATCTATAATTTTAATGAATGTGATTATGCTAGTATTAATGATTATTTGATTAATATCAATTGGGACACTATTTTAAACTGTGATGTAAGTTTAGATGTTGAACGATTTTGTTATATACTGAGTGATTGTTTAAATATGTATGTTCCTAAAATATTAATAACAAATAATTTTAAATTCCCAAAATGGTTCTCAACTGAACTTAGAGAATGTAGTATAAAAAAGAAAGAAATGCATAAGCGCTACAAATCTAACAATTCATTTAAAGAATATATTAAATTTTGTAACACGCACCAAACGTAAAGAACTCTCGAAAAAATGTTACAAACATTACATAAGGGAAACTGCGCAAAGTATTCATGATAATATGAAGGAATTTTGGTCGTATATTAGAGGCAAGAAAGAGCAAAAAGGCATCCCTCAAGTAATGGCTTATAAAGGAACAACAATCTCGGGTGAACAGGGAATTGTGGACGCTTTTGCCGAACATTTTTGCTTCTGCCTATGCAAATGATGCAAATAATAATCTAAATCTTGTTCAGGGCGATGATCTGGCCGATATTAACATTTTTTCTTTTAGCGTAAACATTTCAGATGTTTTGGCGGGCCTGAACAGTTTAGATCTGGGCAAGGGACCGGGCCATGATGGATTAACACCAAGGTTTTTAAGGAACTATTATTTCTCACTGTCTAGACCACTTTGGCTAATCTTTAATAACTCCCTGTTTAATGGAACTTTTCCTAAATACTAGAAAACATCATATATTGTCCCTGTCTTCAAAAATTCTGTTAAAAAAAATGTGTTTCTGATTATACGCCAATATCAAAAATCTCGCTGATACCTAAAATAATGGAATCCCTACTGACTGTTTTTCTTGAGAATAATTTTAAAAATGTCATTATTTCCAACCAAGATGGCTTCATCAAAGGAAGGTCTATAACAACAAACTTACTCTTGTACACTGAATTTATTTTCGATTCTCTTGAGGGGGTAGTGTTGTCGACTCCGTTTACACAGATTATTCAAAGACTTTTGACAGACTTGATCATGAGGAGGCTTTTTAGACATGGAGTTCAGGGTTCCCTTCTCTGTTGGTTGGACTCATACCTTTCAAAGCGAAAGCAGTTAGTAATAATCAATATATAATTATATGTCAAAGCCAATAATAGTTACCTCTGGTGTTCCACAGGTGCACACCTTGCGCTCATATGTGAACAAATGACAACAGTTCAAGAATTTAATGAGGTTGATTTCGTATGTGTTAGAGTAAAGGTCGGAGTGGTATATTTGTAGCTGAGGTTGCCTTATAGAAACCTACAAGATTTTACATGGATTCTACAAATATATCATTAGTTGTTCAAGAACAAGCTAGACAATTTTCTGAAAAATGATTAAGTGTGCAATGTAAAAGACAATAAAAAATAAAAAAATCCGTGAGTGGACAAACGGCAGTTTATCGGTTTTTCCGCCTACTGTCTAAACTCTATAATAATAATAATTAGAATAATATTAAAACATCAATTAGTTCACAATTCAATCATTCGTTTTTTAACTTGTGCCCCTCCCATAGTCTCTCATGTAACAATACTTTTATACTCGACCTAAGCCGCAGTCTGATAATTGGGGGTCATCTATACATTGATGGCAGAGGCCTACCCAGATTAACATCAGATGGTAGAAGAAAACTTGCCCCGCTGGCTTTGGACCTCATTGTTGCTAACTCTGATGATTTGTCATGCATTGTACCTACTGATGTAGTTCATGACACCATTTAGGAACGTCTTGACGCGTTGATAGAAAGTAATTCACAAAGATCTTCGAGTAATCTGGAGGTTGCCGCCTCTGGAGTGATGGGAAGTGCACAAATAAATAAATAAATAAATAATCTTTATTGTATGTACATTGCTGATCATTACATACAGAGGTGGAACGTTCCGCAAAGCGTTTTATCAATAAGCAACATCTGATCAAATAGAGAATTGTGGTAGCTCGTTTTACTATACCAGTAGTGTGATCCAACCATTTGAGATCGTGTGACATAGTAATGCTCAAGTTCACCTGAGCAGTGACCTTCTTCAGTTCGACATTGTCGATGTGATGATCAAGCATTGGGTTGTTATAGCCAATATGAAGAACAGTACACTTCTACATTCAATCGCAGCAACCAATCCTTTGTTGATCTCTCCAGTTCAGCCAGTTCCTCAAGCATATTTCCATGTTTGATGGAAGGGTCACAGAATATTTTTGTGTCATCTGCATACAAACTAGTCCTGCAAAACATGTTTTGGGTTAGATCTGCTATGTATATTATAAACAACAGGGTACCAAGCACGGAGCCCAGTGGAACACCACTGAGTGCCACATGTTTTTCTGATAGTGTGCCACTGATTCTAACCTGGTAAGTTCGATTGGTTAAGTACTCTTTGATCCATCTGAATAGATGTCCTCTGATACCAAAACGCTCCAATTTGTATACAAGCCTTCCAAGGGGAACGGTGTCAAATGCGAGGTATACTACATCTGTTGAATAAAGTTCATCAGGCGATCGTGTTCTAAGTTCCAGGCTTGACAGTAAGTTGGAAGTCACTGATCGACCCCGCATGAAGCCATATTGATTAGAAAGGTATTTTGCACGGTGAGCTTGTAGGAATTCTGTAATTTCTAATGTGATAAATCTTTTCCATGCATTTACAGGGAATCGAAGTTAAGCTAATGGGCCTGTAATTCTTCCCGTTTTGTAGCTTGGAATCACTATTGCACTTCGCCAGGCATTGGGCATGGGACCTGTAGAAAATGACTCGGTCGTTGCGTTCGCCAGTATAGGGCTGAGGGCACCACTAAACTTTTTTAACATGACAGGAGATACATTGTCGGGTCCTGGATAAGCAGATGGTTTGAGATCCTGTAGTACCTTTTTGACCTTTTCTGGATTAGAGAGTCTGGTATACTTGTTGAAAGCCAAGTCTCTGATATAAAAATTATATCTGGTCTCTTGTTTTGTACTTCGATAATAAATTCGTTAAACTTGGAAATAATTGAACATATATTGGTATAGAAGAGCATTACGGAGGAGTATTATTTTTTTATTTAGTTTATTTATTATTTAGTGCTTTCATAATCAATTGACTTTTATCAAGTTCTGCAAGTAACTGACTCTCACTAATTGTCCCCTCTTCTGCGAATGACTGAGATTGCCTCTTAATTCTCTTTGTGAATTTATTTTTGTCCTCAATTTTTTTTTTAATTAAAAAATAATTTGTCTGAAGTCATCTATAATATTATTAGGGTCATGTTCAACTGCTACCTCACTACAACTACATGTATATGTTAAAATTTACGGCGAGGCCGAGAAACGCACAAAATAGAGGATTTGGGTAAATCGAACGGTAAAATTGGATAAATGAATAGAGGTTTTTTTTTTCACCGAAATTACCGAAACGGAGCGAAATAGATTTAATTTTCCTATTTATTCTTGAAAGAACAACAAAAATGTTTTACAAAATACACAGTTACATAGAAGATACCATCACGAACAAAGCGACTCTAATTAATTGTATAAATATCGAGTTAAAACAGTATCACAACACCACATAAGAAAAGAAAACAACTTATTTATTTTTTTATACAAAGCACAAGAAGGTCACAAATATATATAAGTTCGATTTTTTTATTTTACAATTGATCAAGCACTAAATGCATTAGAAGCTAGATTTAATCAACTTAGTCACTACAGTGACTTTTTTCAATTCATATATAATATCTCCAGTTTAAAAAGCATGCCTAAAGGAGCACTATTGAAACACTGCAAGGATTTGGAAAGAATTTTAACTGATGGTGATTCTCTTGACATAAATGGGAAGTATCATAGGAAATGTCTGCACTATCTGTGCTTTTGAGCAAACAAGAAACCCAAGCATTGTACTAAAGTTAATAACTGTTAAATTTTAAATTTTTTAAAACATAATTATAAAGAAGGGAAACAAACACTACACGTAAAAATAAACTAACAGAATGTTTTAAAAAATACAACAACATACACAATACAGTATATATATATATATATATATATATATATATATATATATATATATATATATATATATATATATATATATATATATATATATATATATATATATATATATATATATATATATATTTTTTTTTTTTTTTTGTTAAAAATTCTTGGGTAGTTAACGTTTCGCGCTTCATAGAGAGCTTTTTCAAAAGGATATTATTGGCCTACAATAAATACAAAACTATAAAACATCGATTTTTTTATATTGGTGTAATTTCAACTTGATTTTACACCAATATAAATAATGTAAACATTGTTAATCTTAATAATCGCTTTCAGCCAAAAACAAAAAAAAAAGCACATCGGTAGTATTTATTTATTTAGTTTCCACAAGTCACAACTGAAACATCATTGCTACTATAATGCAGTGAGTTGTTTTTATTTCCAAGGTGCGTATACCAATGTATTTTAACATGATTTTACCATTAATTTCAACTGGAGTTTTAAAAATTTTTACGTCCTATTTTAACATTTTATTATAATAGTTTTTAGTGTGTCAATCGATGTTTTATAGTTTTGTATTTATTGTAGGCCAATAATATCCTTTTGAAAAAGCTCTCTATGAAGCGCGAAACGTTAAGGAAATAAATAATTTTTTTAAGAAAATAAACCACTACCCGAGAATTTTTAACAAAAAAATATTAGACATGGTTTAAGAAAACACAACAAAAAAAAAAATATATATATATATATATATATATATGTATATATATATATATATATATATAATATATATATATTTATATATATATATATATATATATATATATATATGTATTTATATATATATATATATATATATATATGTATATATATATATATATATATATATATATATATATATATATATATATACATACATACATACATACATACATACATACTTATAGAAGTTAAGCTGTTCAGGCAAATTTCATGATATAAATTTCTTTTTTGTATTCAAAACTCCATAAAGATTCTTTTAATTATTTAAATTTATGTAGCTACCTGATTAGCAATGTAAACTCTAATCTGATTATGGTTTTGAGCAAGACATACTAATCGCTTATATAATACATATTTTTCTACATATTCATTTATACATAGATTCTTTGATCAAGAAATTGAAATTTGAAGGATTTAGTTATTGGGGTCTCTTGGCCTTTATTCACAGACGGCTCCAAAACCAATAAAGGTGTAGGAGCTGGAATCCATGGGGTAAGGCAGAAGGTTGCTCTGTCAGTGAGCCTGGGCAATAACACCTCAATATTCCAAGCAGAAGTTCATTCTATCGAATTGTGTGTGCTAGAATGTTGTAGGACCAACAAATAACACATAAAAGCGTGTCATTGTACATCCAAAACAGTTTGGAACTGCTAAAAGGCACTTGTTGGCCTGGGGAGTGACAATAAAATCGCCCTTATCTGGATACCGAAACATGCGGGTTTGGAGGGAAATGAGTCTGCGGACCCTCTAGCAAAGAAAGGAGCAGAGACAAGATTCGTGGGACCTGAACCAGCTTTAGGAGTAGCCCATGAAACGGCCAAGCGCGCAGTTTTGGACTTGGTTGAGGAAAAAGCTGATCTTTATTGGTTTGGACTGCCAGGTCTGACCCATGCAAAGGCATTTATCCCACTTCCTATGCAGAAGAGGATAACAGAAAGTCTGTTAAATATGATTAGAATTAAGCTCAAAGCAGCAATAGGCCTATACACTGGCCATTGTGGTCTAAGACATCACATGCACAGCATGGGGCTGAAGACGAATCCGAGTGCCCCCTATGTATGGAGGATGGATCACGAGGCAGCCAGCCATGTGCTGTGTGAATGCCCGGCAGTTGCCAGATCAGGTTCTCCATATTCGGTAGAGATATTCTGCTGCCCAAGGACTTGAAGAATACCTCCCAAATGCAATGATAAGACTCATGGAGGATTTAGAGTTGCTTGGGGAAGTTTAAATATAGGTGTGAGTCACAATAGACCACAAAGTCGCAGTGGAGGGTCGGTTTGATCCATCCCTAACCTAACCTAACCTATTGGGGTCTTTTTTTAAGAAAGCTTCAATGCATAAAGTTTAACTTATCAGAGTTGGTTTTAAAGTGTAATTTTGAAAATTTTAAAAATATGAAAGGCGAAGTAAGTAGATTGGAACTTATTTCAAGTGTTTCTTCTTTATCAGTTATTTTCAGAGCAGAATTTCCCAGTTAAATGGCTCTGTAGACACTGTCATAATTTAACAGAGTGGTGCCTAAAATAAAGTGTAAGTATTCCTAGCTCACGTCTCACTATTGCCACCTAACGAAGAGCTGCCATTCGGCCAATAACATCTGTTTAAGGAAAATTCATTTCCCCATAGCGTAAGTTACAATTCTAGGAAATTGTGTTTTACCGACTTTTAAATAATTAATAAGGCTGCTATTTTGTTTTGTCATAAAAGATCGACAAAATTTTACCAGTTGATTCCTGTTTCACACTTCATTTTTTATGCAAAATATTGTACAAGTAGTTTTTATATTGATATTTTAAACATTCAATTTCAATCTGTTTCACCATAATAGCCCCTCGCCAAATTTTTTTGCTGGTTTATCCCTGTTACAATTGCTTTTTGTGTAAAATTTGAGGTAAATTGGTTTAGTAGTTCCTCCATTTTGGATTTTTACCAAAATCTTACCATTTGATTCCTATATCACCCTTAATTTTTGAGCGAAATTTGAAGTCAAACGGATAAGTAATTTTTGAGCTATACTGCGAACAGACACAGAGGCAGACCGACAGAGTTGAGATTGGCTTCTAGTAATCCTGAAATGTGACGATCTGAAAAAAATCTCGGAGGACAATTTTTACGTGAAAGTAAAAATCCGAATTGAAAAAAAAATTGAACTCTAAAATTAAGTAAATTTTAAAACTGCTTAAATTAAAATATATAGTTTTTTAATGCTGAAAAAATGGAATACTTGATAATTGGCTTTTTTTGTTTATTATTCTAACATGAGAAACCTAATTTGCTAACAGAATTTTTTGAGCTTTTTCGGCTGATCCAATCTAAAAAAAACGAAAATGCGAAACAACAACCTAAGAATTGAAATTAAAGGGTTTACGTGTTTTAACCTCGAGACTAACGTTGTTGTCAAAATCTGAAAAATAAAAAACTGTATATATCTGAATTAAAATTAATAATTAAATAATTATGCCCTATCTATGAGAAACCTGATATTTATTTTTTATTCTTTTAGGCATTGTAAAAAGAAAAGTTCTGGTACTTGACCTCGATGAAACTTTGATTCATTCACATCATGATGGCGTTGTAAGGCAGACTGTAAGACCTGGAGTACCTCCAGATTTCGTATTGAAAGTAACAATTGACAGACATCCTGTTCGGTTTTTTGTACATAAAAGGCCTCATGTAGACTTCTTCTTGGATATTGTAAGTATTACGATACTCATATTGTTGCTTAAAAATGTCGAAATATTTGAAATAGGTTCCATTGTGTTCAATTTTCTGGTTACCAGAAAGACAAAAAAATATATGTTATCAGGGAAAATACTATTTTTTGCTTTTTACTGGGAAAGTTTAGTAATTTAATATTGTATTTAGCTCACTGACTTGAATGACGCTCCTTAAGAAAATAATTTCAAATTAAATAATGTAGTAAGTATTTTTACAGTTTTCTTGACAAATATATTCAGTTCAAGTGTAATTTTTTAAAATTATGCTCTTAACTTTAGTTGTAAATTCTCAGTAATATAAGTGAATGGTAAGCAGTTTTATACTATAAGTGTACTTTTTGGGAAAAGACCAACAATGTTTTTGTTGTAAAGGTTTCCAGATCTGATATATACAGTGATGTCAAAGTGTTTCCCCCGACTATTTCTGTTTTCAATTTGCGCCTTCTCAAAATTTGATTTTTTTTCAGTTTTATACCCCAAAATTAAATAGCCGCGAGACATTAATACAGACTCTTTTTGGTGCGAATTTAAAACGACTTGGTTTGACTTTTCTCAATTATCATGCCTGGAAATTATTTCTTATTATGTTAACACACTTGTGTAAAGACATCTTTTTTTTCCTAAAAAAATATGTTTTTCATGTTCTAGGGAAACACAGTCTTCCCCTATGTAGACAATATTGTAGCATATTAATAATGGAATATAGGCTATTATACATGTCATTACATTGAGATTTTAAATATTCTGTTCTTGAAACATAGGGCAGGTTTAACTTAAAATGTAAATTTTTAACAAAAACATGATTATTGACTAACAAATAAATTATCAATATTTTGACGGTTGTGCCAAATTACCTAAACGAGTTATAAAATCAAATGTTCACGTACGTGGGCTAGTAGTAAACAAACTTGTCATTCTGTATCGAGTTCTGTGAAGGGTCTTCCAGACGATTTTAGCGAATTCCTAATGTATAAGGAAAGCGGCGTTAACTATTTAGGGTTAGTCTTATAATAAATATGTTAGCGTGAAGTCTATTAGTTGTGTTGCACTGTTTATTTCATAAAATTAGTATTATTTATTGTAAAGAAGTATTTGTTATGAAGTGAACTCGTAACAATTGGTGTCGGAAGTGATACTTGAAGTCATTGGTGTTTAAACTAGAAGGAGACTGTTAAGAAATATTCCCCTGTGTGAGCATTTACCTGATTGTGACTTTTCAAAGAGCCTCTACAAAATTATATTTCAAAATTAAAATAAGATCCTTAAGATTTGCCAAGGTGTTTTGGACCTCAAAAAGACTATCAGAGCCGGAAGTGATATTTGAAGTCATTTGTGTTTAAACTAGAAGGAGACTGTTAAAAAATATTCCCTTATGTGACCCTTTACCTGATTGTGACTTTTCGAAGAGCTTCTACCAAATTCTATTTCAAAACTAAAAGAAGAACCTTAAGTTTTGCCGTGGTGTTTTGGACCTCAAAAAGACTATCAGAGCCATTTCAAGAAAATTCTAGAACATTCTCTTTCGAAACTAAACAAGATCCGTAAGTTTGACTTTGCAATTGTGTGTTGGACCTCAAAAAGACCTTGTCAGAGCCATTTGAAGAAATATCTAGAAAATTCTATTTCGAAACTAAATAAGATCCATAAATTTTGACTTTGCCATCCTGTTTTGTACTCCAAGAAGACCTATTGGAGACATTTTCAAGAAAATTCTAGAAAGTTCAATTTTGAAACCAAACAAGATTTATAAGTTTTGACTTTACTATCATGTTTTGGACTTCAATAACACCTCAGAAGAGATAATTCAAGGCAGTTCTTTAAAGTTCTATTCTAAAACTAAGCAAGTTTCATTCAATTTGATTTAGCCACCATATTAAAAAAAAGCCCAAATAAATATAATTGCATGCCTAACATCAGACAGAAAACAGCTAAAATGGACAAACAAGTTGAGGTGGTCACCAAACTCCAAGTGGAGCAAGATAAGCCGAAGAAACTCAAAGGTAATCACAGAGAGAAGCAAAACAGCAAGAATAGCAGGGAATATTAAAATATGTAAGATTTGAAAGCCAAATGACAAAACAAAAAACAGGAAGAGATCAAAAGGGAAAGAGAACAGGACCTACTTAAGAAGATTCAATTCGAAGAAAAAAACTGGAACTACATCAAATGAAGGACTGGATTCAGAATGCTATTGAAAAAGAACAGTGTCGCTCACAATAAATCATAGATAATATCAAGAGAGAAATAGACAAAGCGAGGGATGATCATCGAGTGGAAGTAAAGCAAGTTGACAACAAAGTACAAAGTACCTTAAAAAAAAATGAGCAAACCGAAAAAGCAAAGACTTACTACTCCTCTAGCAGTTTCTGGTGATAAAATCAAACCCCCCAACATTTGATGGCACAACTTCCTGGACTATGTATGTTGCGACAGTTTGAGGCCGGAGCGACAAACAAGGGTTTGAGCGACGAAGAAAAGGCCACTTCTTTAATAGCCTCGTGAAGAGTACCAGCACTGAATTTATTACAAAGCATTCTCATAAATCAACAAAATTATCAGTTCATTCATTAGAGATATTTGGATATCAAGAAATTGTAGAATCGAACTTAAAACGGGACACAGAAGCCCAGTGAATCCATTCAAAAATTTGAGTTTGACATTAGAAACTAATAAGATTAGCATTTTCTACATCAGGTGAAGAAATTCAGGAATGAATGGCTGTGTCCGTATTTGTGGATGGAATACGGAATTCCGAAATTCAAGAAAGTTTACAAATGACCAAGTTTAGCGAAGCACTTTCTTTAGAGTTGAAAACTGTGGAAGACCCAGCCGATAATATGCAGCAGTGTCTGAGTAAAAGATTTAAGGCAGTTCTAAGTGAGATACGAAAAAGTCTAGAATCTAAACTCTATAAACAGAAAATTAGATAAATAGAATGTTTCCATTGCCACAAAACTGGACATATGCAAAGAAAGTGCTGAATAAGTATGTCCAGGTCTCCTGGAGTGGTCTTCTAGATAACCAAGGAGTTCAAGGCAAAATAACCCCGACTTCAGACAAGGAAGCGACTATTAGCCAGTGTATCGTTTCCATTAAAAGTTTAGAGAAATCCTAGTCTGGCACTAAAGGGGGTATTGAATGGAAAAATAATGAGGATAACTGTAGATACCAGAGCAGCGGTTTTTCTGGTAAGGAGAAATCTTGTTGAAGAAGTAAATCCACTTGCAGAAAAGCTGTTATTACGCATATTAACCAGAGAGTCAGCGTCTGTATATAGAGAAATCAGTGTCAGACTTGCTTGCCTTTAAATGAATATACACGCCAAAGTCAAGATTCTCTGAGACAGACTTAAGACAGCACGTTTTTACAACACAAAAATCCTATTAAACAACTACTCAAAACAAGATCTCCAGAACCGCATTCCGTAATGAAGATGGGACTCAATTAGCGCAAAATACACATTCCCTGCCACATATATACTCAATTCACGAGGCACAAAACCTGACTGCAACACATCCTCTAGACAATTTACAATTTATACTTAAAATATTATCTTCAAATTTGTATATATAAACCCAAGAACTTGACAACCTGTTAATTTCCTATAATCTGTAGTTAACCAATATGGAACTTAAAAGAGGCAACATTTGTTTTTAATATATTAAGAGTTAAAAACGTTGGAATCACACCATTCCTTAATTTTCAATAAATCGCTTCCCACGACACTCTCCAAGTGCTCAACGTGCTTGTTATGTCAGAGAATAGTCATATCGTTTTTAAGGTGAAATGCTGTAAAAAAACAACCAATCCACTCATAAAGTGTCTCCCTATTTTTTTCGGGATGTCAGAAATTATTTAAATAAAATGAAATATCCAAGAAGATGTATAGGTCGGCGAGACCCTATAGAGTGGCCAACACGGTTGTCAGACCTTACACCTCTCGACTTGTTTCCCTGGGGCTGCATCAAAATAAAGGTGTTTAATATATTTGGTATAAAAAGGGGAAACTCGAAAAAAAAACTAACCTTCATTTAATTGATCGCCATTTGAAAATTTAATTTCGCGGCGGTATTTCAAACATCTCAAAAGTTACAGGGGCGCGCCCGGATTTTATGTCCACATTTTATATGCCCTTAAAAACTTGGCATTTCTCGTTTTCCTGTCTTATAATCAATAGCAGTATGAGTATGAGCATTCAGGAAGATTACCCATCGGATAACTTGAAATATTTGATTTAACCTTAAAACGTATAACACGGTGCCTCACAATTAATCTAGCCAAACTGCGAGCTGAAACTGGTAAAACTAGTTGACATATAGAATAAAGCAACTGTTAAGGGCAACAGTGTAACCGTTTTATGTGTTCATGCCTTAAAAAACAATGTAGTTAAAAAAAGGTTTATTATTTAAAATTATAGATGTTTTTGGTTGTCAGATATATTTGCCCTTTGAGTTCTACCACGAACCCTAATTAAACCCCTTTTTTTATTAAATCTAAAGTCTTACTTAATTTTTATGTTTTTCGTAAAAAATACTCATCAACATTTAAACAATAGGTAAAAACCCTTTAAAATTTGATTAAGGTGGAAAATTTATAAAATCAAAATCAGAAATATCTTGAATAAAGGCAGCATGCACAATTATCCTTTCTTCAGGTATCATTTCTGGTAGTTCGAACGAACCCTGCAGAGTGTCGTATAGACCTGAAAATAAAAAAGTTCCACCATAAACCCAAATTTAGTAAATTTTGGGAAAGATTTAGCTTGATTCATATTGTATTTAACATGAAACCAATTATCTTGACTCAATACATTTTGAATTTGTGTGACTCTATTTGTCACAAATATCTTTCAGCGACTAGGGTAACCCTGCATCCAACATAAAGTTATGGTAAAATCTGTCCAATATAATATACAATCAATCTTTATTTTTATTGCCTTTTGACCTTGTCAACCATCTTAGCAGTAACTAAAGCTGCGCATAGCTCTAAACAAGGTAATCTTCTCTTTTTATGGGAGCTGTTTGAGATTTGGATAATACAATATTCACCGCTCTGTTAGGCTGGTAATATATACATATCCAGCATAGGCCTTTTCGGAAACATCTGCAAATCCATGAATATGTATTTCAAAATTATCAGACAAAACAAATCGTGGAATAGATAATTGATTTGAGATCTGAAGATCGTTGCAGAAAGTTAGCCACTTTTCCTGCAGGTAAGTGGACCTTCACATGACAAACGCTGTTGCGAAAGTAACTGTAAAATACATTTAGAAACCACGACTATTGGGCTAATCGATCCGAATTTGTTGAAGAAACCAATTTTTTGTTGGGCAACGACTCTGGAAGACGCCGCCAGGCCATATTGCAAAGTCTTTGTGTATGGTTTTAGAAGCCTACAAGGGAAAATTCCAGTACGGAAGTTACAAGTGTTGCTTGATGGTTTATGGAATTTGCAAATTTGGAAATAGTATTGTACTTGGTGGGATCTAAGTTCATTCTAATTTGTTACTGGTCTTTAAAATCTGTTTTTGTCAGGTGTCTGATTTAGCAAGTTTGTTTAGTGCTTTTTCGTTTGTTTATTTACAATGTCTGTTTTAATTAAACTAAAAATAAAAAATTCTAATATTAAAAGCTCATAAGAATAGGGAATTACCTTCTTTCAGTTGACCATAATAACATAACGGAATTGTAATTTAGTCAACTCCAAATAAGATTAGATAGCACGGAGTCTTTTATCACAAAATCTTGATATACAATATGATATTGAAGGGGAATTAAGTAAGTTCCAACAAGAAGATCTTATTAATATTTTATAGTCAGAAAGTAACCAGACAGCAGCTGATATAAAATGAGAATGAGAAATGGCTGGAATTTTAAGATATAGAAACAAAACCTAGAAGTAATGTCGGAAAATTCTATTATTTAAAGTTTTATCTAAATGGGGAACCACATGAAAGTATCGCAAATTTGCAGGATACTAATGATGAATAACTATGATGTGGCTTGGATAATTCTAAAATATAGATGTGAAAATAAGTGACTTATTTCATAATTATGTAAAAGCTCTTTTTTGAATGCCCTGATTTGTGCAAAGAATCGTATTGCAAACTGAGAAAGTTCTACTATTTATTTAACAAAAATTTACGCTCTTTAAATAGTCTAGGTCAGAAAAACAGCAGTGTGGATATTTTAATAATTTATTTGAATACCAGCAAGTTTGATTTTGTAACAAGGTGGGAGTGGGAATCTTTTCTTATAAATAATAACGAATTACCAACATTTCCTATGAATATATATATATATATATATATATATATATATATATATATATATATATATATATATATATATATATATATATATATATATATATATATATATATATATATATAAATATATATATATATATATATATATATATATATATATATATATATATATATATATATATATATATATATATATATATATATATATATATATATATATATATATATATATATATATATATATATTTATATATATATATATATATATATATATATATATATATATATATATATATATATATATATATATATATATATATATATATATATATATATATATATATATATATATATATATATATATATATATATATATATATATATATATATATATATATATATATATATTTATATATATATATATATATATATATATATATATATATATATATATATATATATATATATATATATATATATATATATATATATATATATATATATATATATATATATATATATATATATATATATATATATATATATATATATGTTTATATATTTATATATTTATATATATATATATATATATATATATATATATATATATATATTTTTTTTCTTACAAAAATTCTTTGGCTGACTTCTTATATATATTTGAGAGGGTTTTCTTGGAAATAAGCCAATTTGTTTAAAATATTGAAATGTTTTTAATTTTCTACATTTGTCTTTTTGGATTGACGTTTCGACCACAATTTGGTCTTTTTCAAAATCTAAAACAAGGAGTTTTACACGTCATTAACATTGCTTTACAAAAACTTACATTATGCTATTTTCTTTACATGTACAACTATACGATTAATTTTATAGTAAGTATGTTAGTAATTTTTAGATATACATAGTTATACAAGCACCTTTTAAACGTCTACTTTTCATTATATTATTCACAAACAAAAAAAGGCAAAAAAGGAAAAGAAAAGAAAAACACTCACCCAAAGAACGTAGGTTAGTCCTAAATGATTAAAAATTTATAAAATACGCGTTCACATTTTACGAAGAATCACACACATTTTGTAGCAGTTGTTCCGCCTGCAAGTCGCGACGAACACTATTTCAACAATGAATAATATATTTTGCTTAAACTGTTTATATCTTTTTTATCGTTGACGGCGTTCTGATTTTTTTGGATTTCTATCATTTCTAGAAACTCTCTTTTTTTGGTATTTTTTTCTGATTGTATAATTTTTGTATTATTATAATTAAAAGTGTGTTTTTTTGAGATTTCGTGGGTGATTAGGGCAGTGGTATTTTTTTTATCATATTTATGGCTTTTCAATCTGTTTTCTAAATACTGGGAAGTTTGACCAATATACACTCCTGAACAATCATTGCAAGGAATTTGGTAAATGATGTTACTTTTTTTGTTATTCGGGGTTTTTGTTTTTAGTTTGGTATAATGTTTGTTAAGAAGGTTGAAACCTTTGTGACACACTGTTAAATCATGTTTATCTAGAAGTTCTTTTAGCTGTTCTGATAGGCCTTGTATGTATGGCAAAGAGAGATATTTTTTCTTAGTTGAGTTGTTTTTTTCATTTTTGTTGATGTTCGCAGTAGAATTGTAGAACTTATGAATTCTTTTTTTGAAAATTTTGTTAATTAAGTTTTTGGGGTAGTTATTTTTATAAAGGGCATTTTTTGCTTTTTCAATAGCTCGTTTTCTGTATTCCCAGTCAGAAAGAGCGATGGCACAATCCGCCAGACCAATTACAACGGAATTTTTTTGACACATTGGATGACATGAGAGAAAATTAAGATACCTTGCTGACCACGTTTTTTTTGTGAACCATTCAGTTCTTAAATTTTCATTTAGATTATGTATGGTGACATCTAAAAAATTTATTTTGTTGTTTTCCTCTATTTCATATGTGAATTGTAATTTTTTATGGTAGCTATTAAATATTTTTTGAATGTTGTCTATTTTGTCTTTTGGGATGGCTGTGATACAATCATCCACGTATCTATAAAAAAATGGGAGTTTATATTTTAATTTTTTAATGGAAGTTTCTTCTAGGTCTTCCATCACTATTTGCGCGACGACACTGGAAATAGACGCTCCCATTGCACAACCCTCAATTTGCTTATATATTTTTTGTTCATATAGAAAATATGTTGAATTTAGGGTGAGTTCAGTTGCACATAGAAAGTCTTCTAGAGGAATATCTGTATACTTGCTTATGATGTCCCACTTTTTCTTTATTATACTTGTGGCCAGGGTAATCGGTATATTTGTATAAAGAGATATTACATCGAGTGATATGAGTGAATAGTCTTTTGGCATTTTTATACTTTTTATTTTTTCTTTAAAATGTGTAGAATCCTTTATGTAATAGTCATTTTTATAAACAATGTTTTGTAAAATATCTTTTAAAAAATTCGATAATAATGTTAACGGTGACTGGATGCAAGAGACTATTGGACGTAAAGGTATGTCGTTTTTATGCATCTTTGGAAGCCCGTAGATTTTTGGGGGAACAGCATTTCTTATTTTAAGTTTTTTTGCCATGTCTGGTGATATGTATCCTTTTGTCTCCCAGTGGTCAACAAGTGCATTGTTCTTTTTTTGTAATTGGTTTGTAGGATCTTGTTTTACTTCCTTATATGTTTTATCGGCTTTTAAGATTTTTAAGTGCTTATTATTTTTTAAAAATTGCTGAGTTTTTCGGATTTTATCTGAAAATTTTGGTTTTTTTTATTATTTTTATGATTTATTTTATTTTTAAAATTTGTAACAATATTGCACGTTTTTGCTCTTAAATCGTCTTTAGTATTATTTGTGAGATGGTTTATGCCTGTTTCAATACTGCATAAAATTTCACTTATTGGAAGTTCTTTTTCATTATTTATTTTGGAAGCAAAATTTGGCCCTAAACTTAACACTTCTAGAGCATAATTAGGTATTATATCTTCTGTCAGGTTCTCGACCCAACTAGTATCAGTATTTTCATTTCCAGATTGAGCCCGTGTTTTAAGAATTTCAATTTTATTTATATTTTTCAATTTAGTCTTTTGAAAAATTCCTTCAATTTTTTTAATACATTGGGTTTTGAAATTGGACATTACTAAAGATGGAATTTTTAATAGGATTGTTTGTTCGATTTTTTCAATATCCCTTTGTAATTTTTTTAAATTAATGGTTACATCGGTAATTAAACAGTTTAAGACAGAAAGACAAAAATTTGGTAACACTTTTTCTTTGAACCTACGTTCTAAGTTTACATTAAAAAATGTTATATGTTCAGTTTTAAAGTTTAAGAAACAAGGCTTTAGTTTATTGTTTTTGCATTGTAGTAAAAATATCCTTTTGTTTTTTTGGTTTGAAATTTTTAGCAACGTGTTTTCGAAATTTTTCATAATTTCAACGACGTCTCTTCCATAGGAGCACTCCAGTGCTGCGTATGTTTGCATTTTTTCATCCATGCCAATATATATTTTTTTCTTACAAAAATTCTTTGGCTGACTTCTTATATATATTTGAGAGGGTTTTGAAATTATGAAAAATTTCGAAAACACGTTGCTAAAAATTTCAAACCAAAAAAACAAAAGGATATTTTTACTACAATGCAAAAACAATAAACTAAAGCCTTGTTTCTTAAACTTTAAAACTGAACATATAACATTTTTTAATGTAAACTTAGAACGTAGGTTCAAAGAAAAAGTGTTACCAAATTTTTGTCTTTCTGTCTTAAACTGTTCAATTACCGATGTAACCATTAATTTAAAAAAATTACAAAGGGATATTGAAAAAATCGAACAAACAATCCTATTAAAAATTCCATCTTTAGTAATGTCCAATTTCAAAACCCAATGTATTAAAAAAATTGAAGGAATTTTTCAAAAGACTAAATTGAAAAATATAAATAAAATTGAAATTCTTAAAACACGGGCTCAATCTGGAAATGAAAATACTGATACTAGTTGGGTCGAGAACCTGACAGAAGATATAATACCTAATTATGCTCTAGAAGTGTTAAGTTTAGGGCCAAATTTTGCTTCCAAAATAAATAATGAAAAAGAACTTCCAATAAGTGAAATTTTATGCAGTATTGAAACAGGCATAAACCATCTCACAAATAATACTAAAGACGATTTAGGAGCAAAAACGTGCAATATTGTTACAATTTTTAAAAATAAAATAAAGAATAAAAATAATAAAAAAAAACAAAATTTTCAGATAAAATCCGAAAAACTCAGCAATTTTTAAAAAATAATAAGCACTTAAAAATCTTAAAAGCCGATAAAACAAACAAAACCATCATAATGCATGCAAATGAATACAACAAAAAAATGGAGGACTTACTTAATGACAAAAAAACATATAAGGAAGTAAAACAAGATCCTACAAACCAATTACAAAAAAAGAACAATGCACTTGTTGACCACTGGGAGACAAAAGGATACATATCACCAGACATGGCAAAAAAACTTAAAATAAGAAATGCTGTTCCCCCAAAAATCTACGGGCTTCCAAAGATGCATAAAAACGACATACCTTTACGTCCAATAGTCTCTTGCATCCAGTCACCGTTAACATTATTATCGAATTTTTTAAAAGATATTTTACAAAACATTGTTTATAAAAATGACTATTACATAAAGGATTCTACACATTTTAAAGAAAAAATAAAAAGTATAAAAATGCCAAAAGACTATTCACTCATATCACTCGATGTAATATCTCTTTATACAAATATACCGATTACCCTGGCCACAAGTATAATAAAGAAAAAGTGGGACATCATAAGCAAGTATACAGATATTCCTCTAGAAGACTTTCTATGTGCAACTGAACTCACCCTAAATTCAACATATTTTCTATATGAACAAAAAATATATAAGCAAATTGAGGGTTGTGCAATGGGAGCGTCTATTTCCAGTGTCGTCGCGCAAATAGTGATGGAAGACCTAGAAGAAACTTCCATTAAAAAATTAAAATATAAACTCCCATTTTTTTATAGATACGTGGATGATTGTATCACAGCCATCCCAAAAGACAAAATAGACAACATTCAAAAAATATTTAATAGCTACCATAAAAAATTACAATTCACATATGAAATAGAGGAAAACAACAAAATAAATTTTTTAGATGTCACCATACATAATCTAAATGAAAATTTAAGAACTGAATGGTTCACAAAAAAAAACGTGGTCAGCAAGGTATCTTAATTTTCTCTCATGTCATCCAATGTGTCAAAAAAAATCCGTTGTAATTGGTCTGGCGGATTGTGCCATCGCTCTTTCTGACTGGGAATACAGAAAACGAGCTATTGAAAAAGCAAAAAATGCCCTTTATAAAAATAACTACCCCAAAAACTTAATTAACAAAATTTTCAAAAAAAGAATTCATAAGTTCTACAATTCTACTGCGAACATCAACAAAAATGAAAAAAACAACTCAACTAAGAAAAAATATCTCTCTTTGCCATACATACAAGGCCTATCAGAACAGCTAAAAGAACTTCTAGATAAACATGATTTAACAGTGTGTCACAAAGGTTTCAACCTTCTTAACAAACATTATACCAAACTAAAAACAAAAACCCCGAATAACAAAAAAAGTAACATCATTTACCAAATTCCTTGCAATGATTGTTCAGGAGTGTATATTGGTCAAACTTCCCAGTATTTAGAAAACAGATTGAAAAGCCATAAATATGATAAAAAAAATACCACTGCCCTAATCACCCACGAAATCTCAAAAAAACACACTTTTAATTATAATAATACAAAAATTATACAATCAGAAAAAAATACCAAAAAAAGAGAGTTTCTAGAAATGATAGAAATCCAAAAAAATCAGAACGCCGTCAACGATAAAAAAGATATAAACAGTTTAAGCAAAATATATTATTCATTGTTGAAATAGTGTTCGTCGCGACTTGCAGGCGGAACAACTGCTACAAAATGTGTGTGATTCTTCGTAAAATGTGAACGCGTATTTTATAAATTTTTAATCATTTA
>JAUTXW010003693.1:352500-450000 GCA_030620095.1 Kuschelorhynchus macadamiae | reverse complement strand
ATTGTATCTTGTCGACAATAAAAGGATTTATTATTATTATTATTATTGGGGACAAAATAAATACGATTCATATTATGTCTAGACGTTCTGGCAATTCTGAATTTAACTGAATTTTCGAGGCTTATTAATGAGAAAATAAAAATTTGCGTATTTTTCAGTTTTAACTAATTTTATGTTGCATTCTTTTTTGTACAAACTATGACTACGAACTTTAATAACTCAGGAAAATTATTTTTAAATAAAAGTTTAGGAACATATATTGGCAAACCACTGTATAATTTTCAACTAGGTATAATTGACTTTCGACATAAAACAAATTTAGCTTGGGTTTATTTTTTGCCCTAAAACGAATTGTAAAATTGAGAAAAAATAAAAAAAAAAGGATGTTAGGATGTTGCATCAAGTCATATTATGGATAAAAAGAGACAATATTTTTGATGTTCTGTTATATATCAATAGAGGCTCGATGCAGGATTTGTCATGGTAAGAGGTGTTTGTACAATTTATCATAATTAAAAGGCATGTACAGAATGTCCAGAATAAGATCCTCTATATCCTTATCCTCGGAACTAAAAAAGATCAATATGAAAGGTTCTTGCTTCCACTTATATTTTTTATTTTTATCACTAAAATATATACTTACAGGGTGCTTAGTTTCTTTGCATCAAGTATCAACTTTCTTATTTTAAATAGCACATATATGGATATGCATTTAAGTTCACCGTTAAATGTTTAACTCGACTTTATTAAGAATGCTCTATATCTATCTTTTACAGTTATGGACATATTGGCATCTAAAAAAAAATCGATAAAACGATATCCTATATCGATATTATAGTTTTTATATACAGGATATTTTGAGAGATAGGACAAGCATATGTTTGAATTCCGGAATATCAGAAATTTGCTATGAAACACTCTGTATATTATTGTATTTTTGGATGCTCTATAAAAAAAATATCTTATTTATGATTCGAAATCCAAATGCATGAACAAAAATGTAAATACGAGATATAATGGCTATATTAGATTTAATTTTGTATTTAGATTTAAAATATCTTGCATTAAAGTTAAGGAAAAATATTAGAAAATTTAAAAAATTAATAAATCTCAATATTAAAATCATTTTAATATTAGCAATAAACATAACATTATTTCTAACTTAAGAGTTTAGACCAGAAATAAGTTTCAACTTAAAAAATCAAATTAAATGACCAACGTGTCTCTCGTTTTCGGCTGTTCATGAGGTGTACAGAATGTCTAGTTTTCTTTCAGCGTTTGCTGCAGAATAGTTCCATTAAGAAACTCAATTTCTATTCTGATTTTATTCCCAAATTCATCAACATTATTGCTCCGAGTTTGATAAACGGAAGTTTTTTAATGTAGCTCATAGAAAGTAGTCAAATCGGGGCTTTTCGGTGGCCATGGAATATTTCCGTTTGGTCCTATCCACTCCATAAAGCGGTTGCTCAAAAAATCACTCACTTGAGCAGTGTTAGGGCATGGAGTCCCATGCATCTAGAGGATCTAGCTCATGGGTATCTTCTTCAATATCCAACAAATGTATTTTATTGGTTCTCAATAAATTTAGATATTCTTGACCGTTTAAATATTGGTCGGGAAGTATGGAACCTCTTATATGATTGGTGTTAGATTGTTTTCTATTTTTCGGGTTCCCTCAAGACCAAAAATGACTTTTTTTTTGTTAACTACACTTGCCGTATATGGCTTCATCGGTCTAACAGATTCGTGCAAAAATTGTTTTCTAACTGACGATCCATCATTAAAGAACTAAATTCTAATCGCCGTTCATAATGTTCTGGCTTCAACTTTTGCAATTTCCTTGACAGACTATGATTTACTACTAAAATTTAGCTGGTGGTATCAATGGTGCAAAAGGGTATTTTGGAGTAATTTATAGATGAACGTTATACAATATAAGGCTTTCAGTAAAACCATTTTATCGAACTAGCGTTGTCTTTATTATTGTATAATTATTAACGATTGGAAGGGTGATTCCAACAGTTTACAATCGTTAACAGTTGGAGACAGTCTATGGCATATTTAGGATTTTGTTCCGGGGAGGGGGGTGGGACCATCGAAAATTAGTAAATATTTTAAACTGTTCTTGCCTCTTTGTTAGGTTCGTAACCAAACTCTAAAAATAAAATACCGTCTTTATTTTTATATTTATTAGGTACTTTTCTGAAAATTAAAATGTAGGTACAATGACAATCTTGTTGCTTCAAAATACAAAAGTGTTCTCTGTTAAAAACTAAAACTAGACTTAATTTTCCCATTATAAAAAACTTTATCGTTTTTGAGATATTTCATTTTTAACGTAGATCTTAATTTTTCCCAATACTGGGGCCTTATGTTTGGAGTGAAAAAATTTCGGGAATTATTTAGATCATAGGAAAATTTTAAATAAAAAGTCTTCAATTTTTTTTTAGTAGGTATCTGCATTAAAAAGTTGCTTGCGTTTAATTGGTTACCGGATAGATGCATTTTTCAATTTATAGAACGAGATTTTCTAACACTTTGGAGATTTTCAGGCTGAAATATTCTAAATTTTTAATTTTTTTATAGTAGTAAATGTTTGACATAAAGCATGTAATAGTATTTTATACGAATTTCCTTTGCAATAGCATGTATTATGTTATATAGGGACAGTAGATATATAAGGACATTTAACTCTTTAAAATCTCTGATTTAAAAGCAATAACTTTTATCCTAGTGAAACATTTATCGGGTAATAAATAGGCGAAATTCTGCCGACGTTAATGATCTAACATTAAGTACCTGTGATGGGTATGTATTTATATGTGTAATAATGTACTCGATGACTGATTTCTCTTCTCTACTGTTTGACCATGAATATTTTTGTTTTATCTTGTGTGAGAAGAATGAATTGGTAATCTTAATAGGTATTCGGCGCATATTTTAATCAGCATTTCGTAAGTAGAATGTGAATTAAAAAAAATGATGCTTTAAGGTTATCCAAGACGTGTATAATGAAAAACAGATCAACAATATTAAACTGCATGATATCCCAAAAAAAAAAATTGAATTGGACAAAGATGATTTTCTCCTAAGTCGAAGTCCTTTTCGATGTAGTTACACCAGTCAGCAGGGCTTTTGCTTCTGATAACTTGTTGCTTTTTAGCTTTAAAATTGAAAACGTGGGCGAAGCTCACTTCTTACCATTGACTAATTATTAATGTTGTTACCAGTAAATAATATGAGCTATTTAATTAATGAATCACAAGTATAATATGTTTATTATCAGATCGTTGGTGACAAAAAGTATTTTGATTTTTTTACTTAATTTTATGTTTTTAAGGTATCTCAGTGGTATGAACTAGTAGTTTTTACTGCTAGCATGGAAATTTATGGCGCAGCAGTTGCTGATAAGTTAGATGCTGGCCGAGGCATACTGCAGATGCGGTTCTACCGGCAGCATTGTACGCCTGATTTTGGTTCCTACACTAAAGACTTAAGCGCTATTTGCAACGATCTCTCTAGTGTGTTCATTTTGGATAATAGCCCAGGCGCATATAAGGCATATCCTGGTAAGTTTATTTATTATATTGTAGGTATTTCAGTGATAGTTTTTGTAGGTACCTAGGATGTGTAAAGCTTTTCCAAAGTAACTTTGGTATCATTTGATATAACTTAATTATATTTGGATAGTTAATATTATATTGTAGCTTAAGTTATTCATAACGGCATAAAATGTCAATGGCTTACAGGTCAGGGAGGCCTGGTATGAAGTACTTTTCATATTTTTTACTACACAACTTTTAGCCAAATGGAAATATTTCAACCAATAAGACTTTGACTTATCTCCTAGACGTTTTTAAAGTTAAACGGTACTCTTTATCAATTTTGAAAAATTAAAGCATTTTCGAGAAAAATTACAATACAAATTCAATGAACCTGTCCTAATTTCAAAAACTCAAACTCAACTTCAAAAACTTTATTGTTAAAATAACATATAATCCTTGTCTACAAAGTAAGCTCTATAAAAATAAAAACATTGGGGTCTAAACATTGGAAAAATAAAATAAATAAATATACGCTATAAACTAAGTAACTACATATTATACAAAAAGGCACAAATATAACTATAATAAAATCCACCATATATATGATATAATAAAAGAGACATAAAGCTTTTAAGTAACCAGGACTATAATGTTCTTGGTTCAGGTGTATTCCCAGATGAAGTAAAAATTGTCAAGTTATACCCAGTGTACAAGTGGGGATCGACTACATCGAGGGATATCTACAGGCCAATATATTTAATTGGTGTCTTCTCAAAAATAATTGAAATGGTTATTAAAATAAGAATAACTAAATTTCAGGGCAGCTTAATAATGGCAGTTTTCATAGACCTACGGAAGGCTTTCAATGTGGTCCCGATTTGCTTCTCTGAAAACTTGAAAAGATTGGCTTTAGAGGTTTAGCTAGGGACTTAATTGGTTCATATTTATCTGGTCGTATGCAATATGTATATTTAAATGAATGTAGAAGTAGGATATTAATTAACCCATGTGGACTGCCTGGGCCCACTGTTAAACACTTTGTTTTTCCTGAACCTCCGCCGCTCTGGTCTACGTGCGCAATATTATACTTATGCTGATGATATAATTTTAATATACAGAGCAAATAATATAGAAGAGTCGGCTCAAATAAATAACAAATATTTGCACAGATATTACATATGGCTTTTACAAAATAAGCTAAAGATCAATCTAAATAAAACCAAAATGTAAGTGACTTCAAACAAGAATACATCATATTAATATACAAAAGACAGACAAAATGAAATATCTGGATCTTTTGTTAGATGAACTGTTAAATTGGGGTGCTCACTTGGATCATATTAAAAGTAGCCATTTCATTAACAGGGGCTCTCCACAGGTGTAACGATTTTTTAAGTATTACTGCCAAATATAAAGTATATAATGTATTTTTTCTGTCAGTGATAAGATATCTCATATCAGTCTGGGGTAATTTTAGCAAAACAAACTTCAACAAATTAAAGATTATTCAGAATAAAATTCCTAAGTTCTTGTTTAAACTTGACTACCAAACACGTACAGATGTATTATATCAGACATTAAATGTCTAACCGATCAGCAGTATATTAAAATTAGAACAATCAAAACTTATATACAAAATAATTAATAATAAACAAAAAAGTAATACAAAAATAACCTTTGTTAACCAGATACACGAACACCAATTAAGAAATGTAAATGACATTAGACTGGGGAATGCTAGAACAAACATGGCGTTACAACACCCGATAGCCGCAGCCTCAAACACATTTAATCAACTGCCTTCAGTAATTAAGAATGAAATTAGTTATACCATATTTTTAAAAAAATTGAAAAAACATTTGAATTTAAAACTGTAGAGTCTGTAAACACAATCCGTCGTGTTCTCCGGTACCAATACATGTTAGGTATTGTTTAGGAGATTACTTGTATTTGGACAGTTATATACTCTTATATATGTACTTAGGGATAAGTATTTGTAATGTAATAATGCGTATGTAAAAAAATGTCTGAATAAAGGATGTGTGTAAAAAAAGTACAGATTTTAGCCACAGGACCCAAAATACTTGAGTAATAAAAAAAAAACCAAATATATGGTATGCTCACAAACTATCATCGTAAAATTCTTGTAAGTTATAATATGCTTTTGCCTCTAAGCTACATTTTACTTTTTTCTTAATTTAAGAGATTCTGTATTTCTAAATATTGTATGTATACGTATAAATATATGTATATGTATATATATATATATATATATATATATATATATATATATATATATATATATATATATATACGTATATATATATATATATATATATATATATATATATATATATATATATATATATATATATATATATATATATATATATATATATATATATATATATATATATATATATATATATATATATATATATATATATATATATATATATATATATATATATATATATATATATATATATATATATATATATATATATATATATATATATATATATATATATATATATATATATATATATATATATATATATATATATATATATATATATATATATATATATATATATATATATATATATATATATATATATATATATATATATATATATATATATATATATATATATATATATATATATATATATATATATATATATATATATATATATATATATATATATATATATATATATACGTATATATATATGTATATATATACGTATATATATATATGTATATACAGGGTGGCCCAACGAAAAGGTCCCACCCTTATTTATGACTTTCCTGGTATATTTTGGGAAAAACGCTTGGACACGTCAATTTTGATTTTTAGGGGGACGTCTTTTCATGTATGATTGTATAATACAGGGTGTTCCAAAAATAAGATATCGCATTACACTTGACATTTTTAAATGGAAACCCCCAATTTTTTTTCTATTTTTGGATTCTCCAGGAAGTTTTTAGTAACTTTTGTATAATAGAGTTTATACCTATCTTCAACCATTTTGAAGTTATTTGAATAATTGAATAATATCAAGTATTGATAAATTAAATTCAAGAAAGGGTCAAAATAACGAAACTTTATTATCAAAACGGAAACATTGCAAGGGCTACTGCCCGGTTGTTTAATACGTTACATTCAGTCAAAAATATTAACCATAAGTATGTGGCTAAATTAATAAGAAAATTTGAAGCAACTAGATCTGTATCTAATATTCGCCGGAATCAGGAACACTAAACCATTTACAGTTTTACATTCACATTAAAATTTAAACAAAAATTAGTTACTTAGCTACAATGTGTCAAAAAGTCAATGTGGTAATAAATGTTGAAAGTGGTGTCCGTTTACCTCCATGCAATAATAAATATTTTGCTCAAATCTATTCCTAACATTTTCACACATTTCTGGAGTTATTTGTCTGCATTCCGCCGTGATCCGCTCCCGAAGATCTTGGATGGAGTCTGGCTTCGTACTAAAAACCTTACTTTTTATATGTCCCCAAAGAAAGTAATCTAAAGGACTCAAGTCCGGAGACCTTGGTGGCCACTCAATGGGGCCGCGCCGTCCGATCCACTGATTTGGGAAATGGGTGTCCAAAAACTGTCGTACTGGAGCTACATAGTGCGGTGGTGCACCATCTTGTTGGAAATGAAGAAAATTTTCATTATAATTAACCTCATTTTCTATTATTTCGGTTATTCGTGGCTCTATTGTATTTTCCAACATGTCCAAGTACAACTCCCCCGTCAAGTTTCCAGGAATAAAGAAAGGTCCTACAATATGATTTCCGAAAATGCCGGCCCAGACATTAATTTTTTGTGGGTATTGCGAATGTACCTCTCGAAACAAATGTGGATTCGAGTCGCTCCAATATCGACAATTATGTCTATTTACAGCACCATGTAAATAGAAGGTACATTCATCCGAAAAACAAATGTTAAATAACAAATTTGGGTTATTGTTCAAACGTTGTGTCATTAATTCGCAAAACTCCAACCTTCTATCATAATCGTCTTCATTAAGCTCATGGACAAGTTTAGTTTTGTACGGGTGAAATTTATAGGATTTCAAAATTCTTTGCACTGTTGAGCGTGTAAATCCTGAAGAAGTAGCCAGACCACGAGTACTTTGGGTGTTGTCAAGAGCCACGTGTCCCAAAACTGCTATTTCTCTGGCTTCATTTCTACTTGGACGATTTTCCTGATTCCGGCGAATATTAGATACAGATCCAGTTGCTTCAAATTTTCTTATTAATTTAGCCACATACTTATGGTTAATATTTTTGTCTGGATGTAACGCATTAAACAACCGGGCGGTAGCTCTTGCAATGCTTCCGTTTTGATAATACAGTTTCGTTATTTCGACCCTTTCTTGAATTGAATAAATCATTGCAAAATATTATAATAGAACTAGGCAACTTAACGATTTCAAATCAAAGATAAAGTTGTTCTATGATTTACGATGACATTGACGGATGCTAAATTTCTTGCTGGTATCGGTGATTATTATTTTTTTCCGTATTATCAGTACTAAATTAAATGAGGCGAATTTTATAAAAAAAATTAAAAAAACTTCAAAATGGTTGAAGATAGGTATAAACTCTATTATACAAAAGTTACTAAAAACTTCCTGGAGAATCCAAAAATAGAAAAAAAATTGGGGGTTTCCATTTAAAAATGTCAAGTGTAATGCGATATCTTATTTTTGGAACACCCTGTATTATACAATCATACATGAAAAGACGTCCCCCTAAAAATCAAAATTGACGTGTCCAAGCGTTTTTCCCAAAATATACCAGGAAAGTCATAAATAAGGGTGGGACCTTTTCGTTGGGCCACCCTGTATATATATATATATGTATATATATACGTATATATATATATATATATATATATATATATATATATATATATATATATATATATATATATATATATATATATATATATATATATATATATATATATATATATATATATATATATATATATATATATATATATATATATATATACGTATATATATATATGTATATATATATATATATATATACGTATATATATATATATATATATATATATATATATATATATATATATATATATATATATATATATATATATATATATATATATATATATATATATATATATATATATATATATATATACACTGCATATATTATTGCAAGCAAAGGCAGAGGGCTAACTTTTTCTTGATATACAGAAATCGTTATATTTTCCAGGTTTTGTGAATCCCATACGTTTTTAGAAAATAAGAAGCTCGCTGTGTAAAAATGTATATATTTGTTGAATTATACGAAGCCCAGCTGCGTTGCCAATATGCTCAAGTAATACAAGCGTTTTTATTTATTCTTAACAGTTATCATATTTAGTTTTTATTAATGGATAATTATATTAAGTAAACATTTTTAACTGTGAATAGGGTAATTCGAAAAACTGAAGAAGTCATTTTTATAATAGACTAATATTTTCTATGCGTTAATAGAAAAAATGGTTTTATTATATTTACTACAGTTTTAATTATTATATTTTAAAGTATTGTATTGTGATTATCAATCAGATTATTAATGCAAGAGAATGTTTTTGTTTGATCGTATGTGGCGTTTGAATTAATCACCAATTAATGAAAAAATATAAAGTTTTATAGATTGTGGTTACCTCCATATGTAAAAACCCTTGGTCTGAAAATAAATGTTTAAGAACTTATAGTTTATCTCTTAAGAAATTATTGCACATTTAAGGGTCGTAATCATTACTAACTAACAAAAGAAAATAAAACTAATTCTTTGAATATAAAAATGTGTAGTTATTTACATATTTAAAGTACTAACTGCTGTCAAGTACTATATTTAACAATATGATTATATAATACAAGAAAATGTTTTTTTTTTGTGACGCCTTACCACTTACCGGAAAAATGTGTAGTTATTTACATATTTAAAGTACTAACTGCTGTTAAGTACTATATTTAACAATATGATTATATAATACAAGAAAATGCTTATTTTTTTTTGTGACGCCTTACCACTCACCGGAAAGCTATAAAAAACGTAAAGTTTTAATAGTGCAACATTATTTAAGTCTATATAGTTGCTAACATATTAAAACTAACTGCTTTCAAGTACTATTTATAACAATCGGATTAGGGGTAATTGGAACCAATTGTTCAAAAAGATTTAAAGTTCCCAATCAGTGGGGCATTTATGGCATCATTCTAATGAAGGTTTTGTTTTAAAATTTAAAAAATACATTAAATGTGTTGACAATACGTCTTCATAGTTTACTACTATAAGAAATCATGGTTCTTGGGTTTAGACCTCGTCAAATTGAAATTTGTTTTCTATTTACAGAATTACAATTTAACCATTTTTTCCCATTTTCCACGAGCCATGTGTGCCATGATCAAGCATAAATATACATTTCCATTAATAAGTTCTAAACATTTCAATAAATTAAATTAATATAAAAGACCAAGAAGGTACAGAACAGAATAAGGAATTTTTATTTATAGTAAAAATGTTTAGTAGTAAAAATTCCTGTGAGGTAAAAGGCAACCTGGGAAAAAGTAATGCCCTATAAAGTGTTCTGAAATGTTTCATAGCCACTCTGTATGCATTATTCACAGCAAACGGTACATCAAATGTTATATAATAAAAACTAAAAAAATTAAAATATTAACACTCACTATTTCAAAAACGAATGCCTTGCAAGCACATGTTAATATGAAGTTCTAGCCCTAAAGTGAGCCAAAAATTATGTCCTGCATTTTTTGTCACCAACCAAAAAAACACCCTGTATCAAAGTAAATACAAAATTTGTACACTAAATACAATTTGATATTAGCTCGAAAGCTGGCCTTATGTTTCATTGCTAAATCTGCTTAAAAGCAGATGATCTTTTATATATATATATATATATATATATATATATATATATATATATTTGTCATGTTAATGCTTAGAATATACTCTTGCTAGTGCACAGGCGGGACTAATGCTTCACAACCATATGCCAAGTGTGTCCAAAAAAAGTATGGAACATATGGAAAACTTTACATCTTCCGTCATTCGAAAGCCCGAAATGTCATATTGCACGGGCATTCGAAGCCCATTGCGACCTTTGGAAGCCCACCTTCGGGCTTCCTAAATACAAACGTGTATAAAGCTTTCCTAAGTTCACACCTAAGTTAAAGAAAACTGTACCTAATTTTTTGCTTGGGCTTCATATTTACATGTTACTCTCTAAAAACATACGCGTAAGGGTTCACGGTATCGTACTGTAGTTGGCGCTCTAGTCTAATCTAATTATTTCCAGTATGAGGACAAATATTATCAACAGTTAGATGGTTGCGCTATGGGTTCTCCTATTTCTATATTTTTAAACAACGAACTCATGTTTTTAATAATAACTTAAAGAAAGCAACAAAAGAAAGAAATGGTAATACTAAATACGTTGCAATGCCCTAAACAGACGGTCTATCAGAAAAAATAAATTATATATTGTCTAAACACGACATAACTGTCTGTCATAAAGCACAGAATTTACTAAACTGTCTTTTCACTCCCTTGAAAAGCAAAGTAATTAAAAAAAAAAAGAAATCAAACCTAGTTTACTCAATTCCATGTTTAAATTGCCCAAAAAAGTACATAGGAATGACAACACAATACTTAGATAGTCGATTAAACGGCCACAAATACACAAAAAATTCATCAACTGCACTCCACAAACACGAACATACAGAAAAACATGAATTCGATTTTAAACAAACCAAAATTTTAGAACAAGAAACTAATTATCGAAAACTCACAATAAAAGAAATGATACAAATTAAAAAAGAGAAAGATGCCGTCAACGATAAAAAAGACATCAATAACTTAAGCCAAATTTATTATAATCTGATATCTAAGTAAATTAGTTTAAATAAATAAACTATTCCATACATAAAACCCTGTACATTTCAGTAAGATCATAAACCCAAACTCTGTACAGCAATAAAAATCAAAGTAAATATAAAAAAAATAGAAACAATTTTGTCTCGTTTTTATCTACCAGAATTCCAGGCGTGTCGAAATTATTGCAATCGCAAAACATTCGTTACACATGACATGTTTCCAAGGTACGTACTCTGTATAATATTAATGTTGTTTTAAATGTATTTTTGTGTTCATGATCATAGTTTGTTTTAAATGTAATGTTTTTTTGAGTGATGTTTTTTCAATAATGTTTTAACCAATTTAAATACTAACTATACATGTTTTTATTGTAGAAAATAAAATATCTTGAAAAATCTTAATATAATGAGCGAAACGTCGATTAAATTGTAGTTTTGCTTCTCAATGAGTTAATCTATGCCCAAGAAAATAATTAACAAAATATATATATATATATATATATATATATATATATATATATATATATATATATATATTTATGTATATATATATATATATATATATATATATATATATATATATATATATATATATATATATATATATATATATATATATATATATATATATATATATATATATATATATATATATATATATATATATATATATATATATATATATATATATATATATATATATATATATATATATATATATATATATATATATATATATATATATATATATATATATATATATATATATATATATATATATATATATATATATATATATATATATATATATATATATATATATATATATATATATATATATATATATATATATATATATATATATATATATATATATATATATATATATATATATATATATATATATATATATATATATATATATATATATATATATATATATATATATATATATATATATATATATATATATATATATATATATATATATATATATATATATATATTATATATATATATATATATATATATATATATATATATATATATATATATATATATATATATATATATATATATATATATATATATATATATATATATATATATATATATATATATATATATATATATATATATATATATATATATATATATATATATATATATATATATATATATATATATATATATATATATATATATATATTATATATATATATATATATATATATATATATATATATATATATATATATATATATATATATATATATATATATATATATATATATATATATATATATATATATATATATATATATATATATATATATATATATATATATATATATATATATATATATATATATATATATATATATATATATATATATATATATATATATATATATATATATATATATATATATATATATATATATATATATATATATATATATATATATATATATATATATATATATATATATATACATATATATATATATATATATATATATATATATATATATATATATATATATATATATATATATATATATATATATATATATATATATATATATATATATATATATACATATATACTACTAACTGGAAATGGTCCTGCTACATCTATGGTAATTCGTTCGAAGGGTGCTCCCACGTTGTACTGCTTCATTTTGCCACGAGTACAAGTTTGGGGTCCTTTACTGGCGGCGCAGTCTTCGCAGGTTCGGCACCAATCTTTTACATCTGTACGACTTCCTAAACAATAAAACGTTTCTCGAACTTTTTCAAGAATCTTCATAAAACCAAAATGTCCTCCGCCTACACCGTTGTGTACGGCTTGCAACACTTCAGGAATTCTCTTTGTGGGCAAAATAGTTTGGTATTTGTTATTTTTGCCATCAGAACTTTCCCAGATTCTTTTTAACAGGCCGTCTTTTATCACCAAAGAGTCCTATAAAGCCCAGTATCCTTTAAATTTCTGGGATTTAGCTGCAATTTCTTGATAACAAGGTCTTGGTGAATTTTCTAATTTCAGTTTAATTATAGGGCAATATCTGGGTCTTCTTGCTGATCTTTGTTCTTCGGCAATGAAAATCGTCAGGATCTTCTCATTCCTCGTGTCTGTTGCAATGTTTACAACTTTCTGTGCATGGTCTTCTTGATAAAGTATCAGCATTTTTATGATTTAACCCTTTGCGATGTTCAACTTTAAAGTCATATTCCTGTAGGCGCTGCAACCACCTGGCTATTTGTCATTCGGAATTCTTAAATTGTAGCAACCATTTGAGTGATGCATGATCCGTCCTTAAAAGGAATTTTTGCCCATAGAAGTACTTATGAAAGTGCTCCAATGTTTTAACAATTTAACAATAGCCAGAAGTTCTTTCCTTGTCACACAGTAGTTCCGTTCAGGTTTAGAAAGAACCTTGCTGAAATATACTTTTTCTTCGCCATTTTGTACTTGTGACAAAATACCACCAATAGCGGCATTGCTGGCATCGGTGTCTACAATAAACATCTGGGATGGCTCAGGATATGACAACACTGGAGGATTACACAAGGCTTGCTTCAAGTTGTTAAATGCTTCTCCACAGTCTTGGGTCCATACATAGCTGTGACTGCTTTCAGTAAATCGATGTAATGGTCTAGCGATATTAGCAAAACCTTTTATGAATCGTCTGTAGTACGTACAAAGTCCCAGAAAACTCCTTAGTTCATGTCTGTCCTTTGGTATCGGCCAATTTTGAATGTTTTCAGTCTTCTCAGGATCGGTTTTTACTCCATGTTCGGTATTACATGGCCTAGATATTTCACTTCTTTTTGAAAAAACTGGCATTTTTTGGGACTGGGTTTTAAGCCAGCCATTCTCAGTTTCTGGAAAACAGCTTCAGTATTCTTTAAATGACCTTCAAATGTTTTCCCAAGAATAATGATGTCATCTAAATATACTAGGCATGTTTCCCATGTCATTCCATGTAATGTCAGTTCCATCAAACGTTCAAAAGTTGCTGGGGCGTTGCATAATCCAAAAGGCATAACTTTAAATTGCCACAGTCCAGTCCCAGTAGAAAACGCTGTCTTTTCTTTATCATCTGGATTAAGCTTAACTTGCCAACAACCACTTTTCAGGTCCAAGGTTGAGAACCATTTTGATCCAGTTAAAGTGTCCAAGGCATCGTCAATTCTTGGTAAGGGAAAGCTATCTTTCCTTGTGACGCCATTGAGCCTGCGGAAGTCGACGCAGAATCTGGTGGAGCCATCTTTCTTCTTAACTAAAACTACTGGTGACGACCATGGACTTTGAGATGGTTCTATAATGTCTTGTTTTTCCATATCCTTAAGCATCTGATTAACTTCATGTCGCTTTGCAAAAGGTATTCGTCTTGGAGGCTGTTTTATCGGTGCTGCATCACTAGTATTAACTCGATGTTGAACTATGTTAGTTTTTCCTAAGTCGCTGTCAGAAACATCAAAACATTTTGATTTCTTCTCAAAAGTTCTTCTAACTTGGTCATCTGAACCTTATTCAGTAAATGTGGCGATTTCACCAGGTCTTGGAGTACCTTAGGTAAAGTAGTTCCAGGTTCTGAAGGTGGTGAGTTTGTACAGGTAAATATTGCATTAGCAGGTTGACAGGTTCCGATCTTGTCACCTTTTTTTACTTGCTGGGGATGTTTCCTCTGCAATGAGTTAAGGTTCTTGCTGGTAAAATTCCCTTCGCATGTAGTGGACAGTCTTGAACTGGTTCGAATAAAATTACTTCGTCCTCAAAATCATCAAGCGTCGCTTTTACTACACATTCCGAACAGACAGGTAAGGTAGTATCTTCTAGCAAAACCACTTCTCGGACAGTGAAATTATTTCTTCGTGGCAGGTTCATAACTATTTCTTCATTTTTCGTACGGAGGACTCGTTGAGGTATGTCAAGGATAAACTTATTTTGATTCATAACATCAAGACCAAGTGTGTGTTAAGCCAGTATCCAGTACCATTTCACAGTCCCGACCGCATATCTTCCCCGGTACTACCAAGCTAGAGCCATTATTCTGCAACCGGGATACTTTGATCTTTGTTGATGTCCTGAACTTGCTTTTGCACTTTCTTCTCCATTTGCCCCATTTTCTCTTTTACATCTTCTTTGGTTAGAGTCAGTTCAAGTAACGTTTTTGTAGTGATTTGTTCTTGATTCTTTTCCATTTCTTGCATTTTTTGTTTTACGTCTTCTTGATGCCTCCTCATATCTTCAAGTTCATTTTTTATGTCTTCTTGGTTTTTCCTCATGTCATCTGTAAGTTCTTGCTTTAGTTCTTCTTGGTTCCTCTTCATATCTTCCTTAATGTCTTGTTTCATGTCTTCTTGATTTTTCTTCATGTCTCTTGGGTTTTTTTTATTTCTTGTTTTACATCTTCTTGGTTTTTCTGAATGTCATTATGCATTGCAATAATCGAGTTCATCAAAGAATCCAAATTTGCTGCTATGATTACTGCTACTAATAGAAACTATTTCTTACTTCTTTAGCTTCAACTGGATCCTAATCCCGCTTCTGACACCAAATGTCCCGGATTGGCCTGTAACCAAACACGTAATCTCTGAATGCACTCCGTTTATTTTCAAAACACAGCTTACAGGTAGTACAGGTAAAAACTGGTTATACCTAATACTCGTAACTAAGATAACCCTAAACTTGCCACTGTCTACTTGTTTACACTTTGAAATCTCAAACTAAACTGAACTAAAATGTGGCCTCGCGGCGCGCTTATATAGCCTTTAGAAAAGGATGGAATGATCTAGAAAATTCTAGAATAATCTGAATACTACAGGGTGAGATGAATTAAGCCTAACAGAACATTCGAGAACGATTTTTGACACTATCATAGTCGTTACATGGATAAACATTAAGGTAAGTCTACTTCAATAAAATAACAAACAATAAATAAATTCATCTTAATCTTAACAAATCTATAACTAGGGCTAAATTCGTAACAATATATACATATATATACATATATATATATATATATATATATATATATATATATATATATATATATATATATATATATATATATATATATATATATATATATATATATATATATATATATATATATATATATATATATATATATATATATATATATATATATATATATATATATATATATATATATATATATATATATATATATATATATATATATATATATATATATATATATATATATATATATATATATATATATATATATATACATATATATACATATATATACATATATATGGTTACATGAAAACCCAAGAAGACATGAAGAAAAATCAAGAAGACATGAAGCAAGAAATTAAGGAAGATATGAAGAGGAACCAAGAAGAACTAAAGCAAGAACTTACAGATGACATGAGGAAAAACCAAGAAGACATAAAAAATGAACTTGAAGATATGAGGAGGCATCAAGAAGACGTAAAACAAAAAATGCGAGAAATGGAAAAGAATCAAGAAGAAATCACTAGAAAAACGTTGCTTGAACTGACGCTAATCAAAGAAGATGTAAAAGAGGAAATGGGGCAAATGGAGAAGAAAGTGCAAAAGCAAGTTCAGGAGGTTCATAACCAAATGCAGCAAGAAGTCCAAAGTTTACGTTCCCAGATGCAGAAATTTGGAAAGCAAAGTGAGTTCAAATCCGACGTTGTCTCTTTATCACATGTGATAAAGCCACCTACGTTTGATGGTAAGGTGCCGTGGGTTACTTACCTGAAACAATTTGAAGCTGCTGCAACAGGAAATACTTGGGATTCCACCGAAAAGGCACGAGCGCTGGTTTGTTCCTTGCGTGGCGAAGCAATGGAGGTGCTAAGGAACATACCCGAAGGTAAACAAAATGACTTTGCGACATTACTAAGTCATCTAGAAATACGTTATGGAGAAGCATATCTACAGGAGGTTTATAAAGCACAACTTCAATGTCGAAGACAAAAATATAACGAAAGTCTTCAAGGGTATGAAACCGATATTGTGCGACTAATTAACTTGACTTATCCATCCTACCCTGAAGAGATCAAGCAAGAGTTGGCAGTAAGCAGTTTTATCGAAGGCCTTCGTGATCCTGATACCAACCAAGTTTTAAGAATGGCTAGAATAAAGAAGATTTCAGAAGCTCTGGCATATGCCCTTCAGTTCGAAACAGCTAAACAAACATCCAGGGGTCAAGGGACATGTGCAAAGCCGATGTACCAGCAATGGGATTCCCGAAGATATTCAGGAAAACTCCCATTAGCCAGTTTTAAGGGGTGAAAGCTGGCTAGGTGCTACCAAGCCCCATCGACATCAACAAAAATCAAAGTATCCCGGCTGCAGAATAATGGCTCTAGCTTGGTAGTACCGGGGAAGATATGCGGTCGGGACTGTGAAATGGTACTGGATACTGACTCAACACACACCATCGTGAGGCCAGACATTATAGCTCCTTGCGGGACAGAAAATCCATACAAAAAATATGTCTTGGACACCGCCAATGGTGAAATTATACCTGTGAAAGGCATCCATGAGGCTGAAGTAACCCTGGGGAACACTACCTTCATACACGCCAGTTTCGTCGCCGATATAATGGATGATGTCATACTTGGTCTTGATGTTATGAATCAAAATAAGTTTATCCTTGACATACCTCAGCGAGTCCTCCGTACGAAAAATGAAGAAATAGTTATGAACCTGCCACGAAGAAATAATTTCACTATCCGAGAAGTGGTTTTGCTAGAAGATACTACCTTACCTGCCTGTTCGGAATGTGTAGTAAAAGCGACGCTTGATGATTTTGAGGACGAAGTAATTTTATTCGAACCAGTTCAAGACTGTCCACTACATGCGAAGGGAATTTTACCAGCAAGAACCTTAACTCATTGCAGAGGAAACATCCCCAGCAAGTAAAAAAAAGGTGACAAGATCGGAACTTGTCAACCTGCTAATACAATATTTACCTGTACAAACTCACCACCTTCAGAACCTGGAACTACTTTACCTAAGGTACTCCAAGACCTGGTGAAATCGCCACATTTACTGAATAAGGTTCAGATGACCAAGTTAGAAGAACTTTTGAGAAGAAATCAAAATGTTTTCTCTCTGACAGCGACTTAGGAAAATCTAACATAGTTCAACATCGAGTTAATACTGGTTATGCAGCACCGATAAAACAGCCTCCAAGACGAATACCTTTTGCAAAGCGACATGAAGTTAATCAGATGCTTAAGGATATGGAAAAACAAGACATTATAGAACCATCTCAAAGTCCATGGTCGTCACCAGTAGTTTTAGTTAAGAAGAAAGATAGCTCCACCAGATTCTGCGTCTACTTCCGCAGGCTCAATGACGTCACAAGGAAAGATAGCTTTCCCTTACCAAGAATTGACGATACCTTGGACACTTTAACTGGATCAAAATGGTTCTCAACCTTGGTCCTGAAAAGTGGTTATTGGCAAGTTAAGCTTAATCCAGATGATAAAGAAAAGACAGCGTTTTCTACTGGGACTGGACTGTGGCAATTTAAAATTATGCCTTTTGGATTATGAACGCTCCAGCGAATTTTGAACGTTTAATGGAACTGACCTTACATGGAATGACATGGGAAACATGCCTAGTATATTTAGATGACATCATTATTCTTTGGAAAATATTTGAAGGTCATTTAAAGAATATTGAAGCTGTTTTCCAGGAACTGAGAATGGCTGGCTTAAAACTCAGTCCCAAAAAGTGCCAGTTTTTTCAAAAAGAAGTGAAATATCTAGGCCATGTAATACCTAACATGGAGTAAAAACCGATCCTGAGAAGACTGAAACCATTCAAAATTGGCCGATACCAAAGGACAGACATGAACTAAGGAGTTTTCTGGGACTTTGTACGTACTACAGACGATTCATAAAAGGTTTTGCTAATATCGCTAGACCATTACATCGATTTACTGAAAGCAGCCACAGCTATGTATGGACCCAAGACTGTGGAGAAGCATTTAACAACTTGAAGCAAGTCTTGTGTAATCCTCCAGTGTTGTCATATCCTGAGCCATCCCAGATGTTTATTGTAGACACCGATACCAGCAATGCCGCTATTGGTGGTATTTTGTCACAAGTACAAAATGGCGAAGAAAAAGTAATAGCCTATTTCAGCAAGGTTCTTTCTAAACCTGAACGGAACTACTGTGTGACAAGGAAAGAACTACTGGCTATTGTTAAAACATTGGAGCACTTTCATAAGTACTTGTATGGGCAAAAATTCCTTTTAAGCACGGATCATGCATCACTCAAATGGTTGCTACAATTTAAGAATCCCGAAGGACAAATAGCCAGGGGCTTGCAGCGCCTACAGGAATATGACTTTAAAGTTGAACATCGCAAAGGGTTAAATCATAAAAATGCTGATGCTTTATCAAGAAGACCATGTCCAGAAAGTTGTAAACATTGCCACAGACACCAGGAAAGTGAAGATCCTGACGATTTTCATTGCCGAAGAACAGCCCATCCATCCATCCATGGATTCTAATCCATGATTAGAATCCAAGGTTAACGCAACGTGGAAATTGAATTTGTGAAATATATGGAAGTTCTAATTTATATTGAACCCACTTTTCTAGTGTAGACGTTGGAATTTCATCATTCCAAACTCCAAAGATGCTGAGTCAAATATTTTGTAAAGAAAGTTAGGGGAGACAGAAACCCAAGGGGATCAAAAATTCGAGTAAATTCAGAAGAATATGTTTAGTACATAGTCCGTTTAACACATCAACGCAATACGAAAAACAATCAGAAGAGGTGTTCCAAAGTAAGCCAAGAACTTTAAGAGAAATATTTTCTTTTGAATCAAAATTTAGAACATGCTGATGACGATGGTCTCTGGAAACGTACTTAAAAGGGAATATTCATTAGAGGCCCATTTTCTTAGTTCGAAACCTCCCTTTTCTGTTAATTTATAAACAGAGTACCTTGGCCTGAAACCAAATCATCCACAAAGATATCATTAAGGATGACTTTAGAAGCGAAAGGAAAATTAGCCCTTTCATCTTAAGCTAACTGGATGAAAGTTCTAAGTGCCAAATATGGAGCAGAGGAGACACCATAGGTAACAGTTCTATTGATATTCTTGTAGGGTTTTATCAGGACAAGAACGACAATTTTTTCATATTCCCTGTGTTCGGGTCTTATGAAAATTTGTCGATATGTTTGTCGTATGTCGGCAATTTAGAACACAGTGATAAAGTATATAATATACAATAGTTTTATCGGAAGTATGATCTATACAAATTTGAATAACGATATAATCGTCGTTCTAAAGAGTAGAAACGTCATACACCTTAGAATACGAATCAACAAATGTAGGATCACCCTCTTTAAAGGGTAAAGCTACAGTGTAACGTCCAGTTGCATCACAAGTTACCGAAGACTGATACATATTCTCACAAACGAGAGGAGAGATGAGCGGAAGGAGCAAAAGATACTTCCTCAAGTTTTCAAAATTGTTTTAATGTCACGTCAAGAAAAAAACCTAGAGATACAAAAAATGAGCTAACAGTAAAATCCAAATTAGAAATACCTTGACCCTTAAATAATTACGAAATTGTAGTAGCGGATTCATGATTTAAATCTATTTTTTGGATTTTTTACCTTATAAAAATCAATAGATAGTCTTAAGTACTGGGTCCACTATGAAGGTACCCGAGGAACGACACTGAAAAATATTTGTTTTCTGGACGTTTCGGGGGAAAGTCTACCCCCGTCTTCAGCAAACCTACAAATAAAAAACTAAAAGCAGAATATTTCTTATGTTTAGTATCAGAAATATAACCAGAATGGCTAATCTCTGACAAAATGTCAATTTAAAGGTGTTATTTTTAATTGTTAGAATAAGGTGGGAAATATGTGCACCTAGAGTATGTTCATTTTAATTTATTGTATTTTGAGGTGTTCTTTTTTTACTTCAGTATTTTGCAAATTTAACCACGTGTTATTAGAACTAACGGAACAAGATGCTACACAATTATCTTTATTTAATAATATTAAGGCACTTTCTTTTATTTTACGTTTTTTGGAACATGGTTCTTTTGCTAAAATACTAGATGCATTCCAAATAATTTTATGATTGTTATCTAGTGCATGTTGGCAAATGTTTGATTTTTGAAATTCCCTATTTGTTATGTATGTTTGGTGTTCTTTAATTCTTTTGGCTAATGACCTAGAGGTTTCACCTATGTAAAATTTATTGCATTAACACGGAATTTTATAAATAACATTTTTTGTATTTTCTTGTTCATTGTTAGGTTTTGTTTTTGTAAGTTTGCTTCTAAGTGTATTTTGTGTTTTAAAGATCGTTCTGATGTTAAAACGTTTACCTATTCGTTTTATTTTATCTGATAAATTAGGTATGTATGGTATAAAAAGGTTTGTAATTGGTCTATTTTGGATTTTTTTGTCTTTTGGTTTCTCAAATTCATAAAAACATTTTTCAACGAAATCATTAGGATAATTGTTTTGATTTAAACCGTCTTTTATAAAATTTTTTTCTTTAATAAAATTTTGATCTTTGCAAATTATTTTTGCTCTATCTTATAGACTTTTTACAACTCCATTTTTAACCATGATTGGATGATTTGAGTAAAAATTTAAGTATCTGTTTGTGTGTGTAGGTTTTCTGTATACTTTTGTTTCAAAACTTTTCAACGTTGTGAAAGGCATCCATGAGGCTGAAGTAACCCTGGGGAACACTACCTTCATACACGCTAGTTTCGTCGCCGATATAATGGATGATGTCATACTTGGTCTTGATGTTATGAATCAAAATAAGTTTATCCTTGACATACCTCAACGAGTCCTCCGTACGAAAAATGAAGAAATAGTTATGAACCTGCCACGAAGAAATAATTTCACTATCCGAGAAGTGGTTTTGCTAGAAGATACTACCTTACCTGCCTGTTCGGAATGTGTAGTAAAAGCGACGCTTGATGATTTTGAGGACGAAGTAATTTTATTCGAACCAGTTCAAGACTGTCCACTACATGCGAAGGGAATTTTACCAGCAAGAACCTTAACTCATTGCAGAGGAAACATCCCCAGCAAGTAAAAAAAGGTGACAAGATCGGAACCTGTCAACCTGCTAATACAATATTTACCTGTACAAACTCACCACCTTCAGAACCTGGAACTACTTTACCTAAGGTACTCCAAGACCTGGTGAAATCGCCACATTTACTGAATAAGGTTCAGATGACCAAGTTAGAAGAACTTTTGAGAAGAAATCAAAATGTTTTGATGTTTCTGACAGCGACTTAGGAAAAACTAACATAGTTCAACATCGAGTTAATACTGGTGATGCAGCACCGATAAAACAGCCTCCAAGACGAATACCTTTTGCAAAGCGACATGAAGTTAATCAGATGCTTAAGGATATGGAAAAACAAGACATTATAGAACCATCTCAAAGTCCATGGTCGTCACCAGTATTTTTAGTTAAGAAGAAAGATAGCTCCACCAGATTCTGCGTCGACTTCCGCAGGCTCAATGACGTCACAAGGAAAGATAGCTTTCCCTTTCCAAGAATTGACGATACCTTGGACACTTTAACTGGATCAAAATGGTTCTCAACCTTGGACCTGAAAAGTGGTTATTGGCAAGTTAAGCTTAATCCAGATGATAAAGAAAAGACAGCGTTTTCTACTGGGACTGGACTGTGGCAATTTAAAATTATGCCTTTTGGATTATGAACGCTCCAGCGACTTTTGAACGTTTAATGGAACTGACCTTACATGGAATGACATGGGAAACATGCCTAGTATATTTAGATGACATCATTATTCTTGGGAAAATATTTGAAGGTCATTTAAAGAATATTGAAGCTGTTTTCCAGAAACTGAGAATGGCTGGCTTAAAACTCAGTCCCAAAAAGTGCCAGTTTTTTCAAAAAGAAGTGAAATATCTAGGCCATGTAATACCTAACATGGAGTAAAAACCGATCCTTAGAAGACTGAAACCATTCAAAATTGGCCGATACCAAAGGACAGACATGAACTAAGGAGTTTTCTGGGACTTTGTACGTACTACAGACGATTCATAAAAGGTTTTGCTAATATCGCTAGACCATTACATCGATTTACTGAAAGCAGCCACAGCTATGTATGGACCCAAGACTGTGGAGAAGCATTTAACAACTTGAAGCAAGCCTTGTGTAATCCTCCAGTGTTGTCATATCCTTAGCCATCCCAGATGTTTATTGTAGACACCGATACCAGCAATGCCGCTATTGGTGGTATTTTGTCACAAGTACAAAATGGCGAAGAAAAAGTAATAGCCTATTTCAGCAAGGTTCTTTCTAAACCTGAACGGAACTACTGTGTGACAAGGAAAGAACTACTGGCTATTGTTAAAACATTGGAGCACTTTCATAAGTACTTGTATGGGCAAAAATTCTTTTTAAGCACGGATCATGCATCACTCAAATGGTTACTACAATTTAAGAATCCCGAAGGACAAATAGCCAGGGGCTTGCAGCGCCTACAGGAATATGACTTTAAAGTTGAACATCGCAAAGGGTTAAATCATAAAAATGCTGATGCTTTATCAAGAAGACCATGTCCAGAAAGTTGCAACAGACACCAGGAAAGTGAAGATCCTGACGATTTTCATTGCCGAAGAACAGCCCATCCATCCATCCATCCAACCATCCATCCATCCATCCATCCATGGATTCTAATCCATGATTAGAATCCAAGGTTAACGCAACGTGGAAATTGAATTTGTGAAATATATGGAAGTTCTAATTTATATTGAACCCACTTTTCTAGTGTAGACGTTGGAATTTCATCATTCCAAACTCCAAAGATGCTGAGTCAAATATTTTGTAAAGAAAGTTAGGGGAGACAGAAACCCAAGGGGATCAAAAATTCGAGTAAATTCAGAAGAATATGTTTAGTACATAATCCGTTTAACACATCAACGCAATACGAAAAACAATCAGAAGAGGTGTTCCAAAGTAAGCCAAGAACTTTAAGAGAAATATTTTCTTTTGAATCAAAATTTAGAACATGCTGATGACGATGGTCTCTGGAAACGTACTTAAAAGGGAATATTCATTAGAGGCCCATTTTCTTAGTTCGAAACCTCCCTTTTCTGTTAATTTATAAACAGAGTACCTTGGCCTGAAACCAAATCATCCACAAAGATATCATTAAGGATGACTTTAGAAGCGAAAGGAAAATTAGCCCTTTCATCTTAAGCTAACTGGGTGAAAGTTCTAAGTGCCAAATATGGAGCAGAGGAGACACCATAGGTAACAGTTCTATTGATATTCTTGTAGGGTTTTATCAGGACAAGAACGACAATTTTTTGATATTCCCTGTGTTCGGGTCTTATGAAAATTTGTCGATATGTTTGTCGTATGTCGGCAATTTAGAACACAGTGATAAAGTATATAATATACAATAGTTTTATCGGAAGTATGATCTATACAAATTTGAATAACGATATAATCGTCGTTCTAAAGAGTAGAAACGTCATACACCTTAGAATACGAATCAACAAATGTAGGATCACCCTCTTTAAAGGGTAAAGCTACAGTGTAACGTCCAGTTGCATCACAAGTTACCGAAGACTGATACATATTCTCACAAACGAGAGGAGAGATGAGCGGAAGGAGCAAAAGATACTTCCTCAAGTTTTCAAAATTGTTTTAATGTCACGTCAAGAAAAAAACCTAGAGATACAAAAAATGAGCTAACAGTAAAATCCAAATTAGAAATACCTTGACCCTTAAATAATTACGAAATTGTAGTAGCGGATTCATGATTTAAATCTATTTTTTGGATTTTTCGCATTATAAAATTGGAAAATAAAAAAAATATATTTACCTTATAAAAATCAATAGATAGTCTTAAGTACTGGGTCCACTATGAAGGTACCCGAGGAACGACACTGAAAAATATTTGTTTTCTGGACGTTTCGGGGGAAAGTCTACCCCCGTCTTCAGCAAACCTACAAATAAAAAACTAAAAGCAGAATATTTCTTATGTTTAGTATCAGAAATATAACCAGAATGGCTAATCTCTGACAAAATGTCAATTTAAAGGTGTTATTTTTAATTGTTAGAATAAGGTGGGAAATATGTGTACCTAGAGTATGTTCATTTTAATTTATTGTATTTTGAGGTGTTCTTTTTTTATTTCAGTATTTAGCAAATTTCACCACGTGTTATTAGAACTAACGGAACAAGATGCTACACAATTATCTTTATTTAATAATATTAAGGCACTTTCTTTTATTTTACGTTTTTTGGAACATGGTTCTTTTGCTAAAATACTAGAAGCATTCCAATTAATTTTATGATTGTTATCTAGTGCATGTTGGCAAATGTTTGATTTTTGAAATTCCCTATTTTTTATGTATGTTTGGTGTTCTTTAATTCTTTTGGCTAATGACCTAGAGGTTTCACCTATGTAAAATTTATGGCATTAACACGGAATTTTATAAATAACATTTTTTGTATTTTCTTGTTCATTGTTAGGTTTTGTTTTTGTAAGTTTGCTTCTAAGTGTATTTTGTGTTTTAAAGATCGTTCTGATGTTAAAACGTTTACCTATTCGTTTTATTTTATCTGATAAATTAGGTATGTATGGTATAAAAAGGTTTGTAATTGGTCTATTTTGGATTTTTTTGTCTTTTGGTTTCTCAAATTCATAAAAACATTTTTCAACGAAATCATTAGGATAATTGTTTTGATTTAAACCGTCTTTTATAAAATTTTTTTCTTTAATAAAATTTTGATCTTTGCAAATTATTTTTGCTCTATCTTATAGACTTTTTACAACTCCATTTTTAACCATGATTGGATAATTTGAGTAAAAATTTAAGTATCTGTTTTTGTGTGTAGGTTTTCTGTATACTTTTGTTTCAAAACTGTGTATATCTTTTTTGATAAGTATGTCTAAAAATGGAAGTTGTTGGTCTGTTTCCTTTTCAATAGTTCTAATATATATTCTAATTCTAAATTAAGAATTTAGAATTAGAACTAAAATTGCTACTGAAAAACCAACTGTTTTAATGGATTGTACTGACTACGATCAAAAAATAATCTCACTTATAAACGAAAACACTTACTCGAAATTAAATAAAGATCCAACAGAACACATAGAAAGACAAATATACACTATGCTTAAAAAACATAAAAACCAATTTATAGATATTAAACGATTTAAATTAAAACCACACCACAGTGAAACACCACCTTTCTATGGGGTATCAAACCAAGCGTACCGTTAAGACCAATAGTAAGTAGCGTAAACTCACCTATACATCCTTTAGCTAGGTTTTTTTTAAATATATTAAAACCGCTCGTAGGTAACACTAATTCATATATAAAAAATTCACAACACTTCCTTGCGAAATTCGAAATTCGAAATATTCAAAGAAATATAAATAATACACTGGTAAGTTTAGATATCGTTAGTCTTTTTACAAATGTACCTGTAGATAAAATTTTAAACATAGTATGAAATAAACTTGAGAATGATAACAATCTTAGTGAACGTACATCATTAAACATTAATACTATTCTAGAATTACTAACTTTTTGTGTAAAAACCACTTATTTTCAATACAAAAACGAATATTATCAACAAAATTTTGGCATGGCTATGGGGCCTCCTTTATCTCCTTTACTAAGTAATATTTTTATGGAAAACTTTGAGTTAAATTATATTCAAAATTACGATCATAAACCACTTATTTGGTGGAGATACATTGATGACATTTTTTGTATCTGCAAACATGACGATCAACATTTAAATAATTTTTTATATCATATTAACACCAAAGAACCAACAATTAAATTTACTATTGAAAAGGAAACAGACCAACAACTTCCATTTTTAGACATACTTATCAAAAAAGACATACACAGTTTTGAAACAATAGTATACAGAAAACCTACACACACAAACAGATTATTCAAATCATCCAATCATGGTTAAAAAGGGAGTTGTAAAAAGTCTATATGATAGAGCAAAAATAATTTGCAAAGATCAAAATTTTATTAAAGAAAAAAATTTTATAAAAAGATGTTAAATCAAAACAATTATCCTAATGATTTCGTTGAAAAATGTTTTTATGAATTTGAGAATCTAAAAGACAAAAAAATCCAAAATAGACCAATTACAAACCTCTTTATACCATACATACCTAATTTATCAGATAAAATAAAACGAATAGGTAAACAAAGTCTAACAATGCAAAAAATGTTATTTATAAAATTCCCTGTCAATGCAATAAATTTTACATATCTGAAACCTGTAGGACATTAGCCAAAAGAATTGAAGAACACCAAACATACATAAAAAATAGGGAATTTCAAAAATCAAACATTTGCCAACATGCACTAGATAACAATCATAAAATTAATTGGAATGCTTCTAGTATTTTAGCAAAAGAACTATGTTCCAAAAAACGTAGTAAAATAAAAGAAAGTGCCTTAATATTATTAAATAAAGATAATCGTGTAGCATCTTGTTCCGTTAGTTTTAATAACACATGGTTAAATTTGCTAAATACTGAAGTAAAAAAAGGACACCTCAAAATACAATAAATTAAAATGAACATACTCTAGGTACACATATTTCCCATCTTATTCTAACAATTAAAAATAACACCTTTAAATTGACATTCATTGACATTTTGTCAGAGATTAGCCATTCTGGTTATATTTCTGATACTAAACATAAGAAATATTCTGCTTTTCGTTTTTTATTTGTAGGTTTGCTGAAGACGGGGGTAGACTTTCCCCCGAAACGTCCAGAAAACAAACATTTTTCAGTGTCGTTCCTCGGGTACCTTCATAGTGGACCCAGAACTTAAGACTATCTATTGATTTTATAAGGTAAATATTTTTTTATTTTCCAATTTTATAAGGCGAAAAACCCAAAAAATAGTTTTAAACCTTGACCCTTGCCTGAGAGTAGCCAACCAAATACACTGGTAAGGGCGGAAGGAGTAATTCCATCGCCGATAATTTTTCCACCACGTAAAATTGTCGGAAAGAGAACAGTACCACGCAACAAATCAACTGGTTCAGGAATCTGAACCTGGGGGTCTGTCAGTTGAAGTTTTGGGAGAGTATTCCAATTCTGAGAAGATATCCTGATACTAGGATATCTGAACATATTTTCTTCATAACCACAGATTCAAATTCAAAACAAGGGTCATGACTATTCCTAGGACAAATTTTACAGCTATCTAAACCAGACGTTCCGTTAGCTGTAAGTCAAGTACAGTAGCTTTTGAGCTGTTTTAAACCTTTAACGTTTTGTGAATTTATAATATTTACTTGATTGCAACTATCGAGCATAGTTCAAATTGGCTGGAAATGGCCCTCACAATCGAGTATTTTTACCATAGCAGTAGAGAAACACTTATCAATATGACGAGCTGAATGGAGGCATTTAAAATACCATCTTTTGGTTTTAGCAATTTGATGATCGACGAGAAATTTTTTTTAAAAGAAGGTCATTTGTAAACCAAATGAGTCGAACTACAAAGGTTGCATTTAAGAGATTTTTTTTGTTTTATCTTCCCCATCAGATCCGACCAAAAATCCACTGTATTCCCCAGTTGACACATCCTGCGATGTATACCCTTAGTAGTGTTATTATATTATATTTGAATTAAAATATTGAAGAAAACGAAAGTCCCAACTGTCATCATCTAAATTAAATGTTTTCAAAGCCTCTAAGTTTTCCGTAAATGTATCTAATAAACTTCTAGGACCTGATACTGATTCATTAGATAATTTGGGTGCATTCGTGATATGAGACCAATAAGCACAATTGAGTAAGCGTCGATTCTGAAAACGATTCTTGAGTGTTTCATAGGCTATTGAATAATTATCGCTTGTTAAAGGTATAGCCTTAAGTGTCAGGTTCCTTTTGCAAAGATAAATCCAAATACTGAAACTTCTCTATGTCAGATAATGAATTACAATTAACTAAAAAGTTGAGTAAATCTAAACGGTCAAAATAAGAACTTTATTAGTTTATATTTATTATTATTCTTAGACAACTTAGCCACCGGGTTTAACTGCCGAGTTAAATTTAAAGGAATAGTATTGGTCGGATCTGGCAAGAAATCTGCGTAAACAACCTGTTTTGTATTTTTATACACTTTTTTGTTTCTTTAATTAAGTAAAACTGAGGAGTATATCTTAACAGTGATATGTGATTTATTTACACTCTTGACACACTAATTTACAATTTCTCTCTCTCGACTCTCAGTCATCTGATATGGAAGAGCGGCGTTGCCGCAATTAAAATAGGATAATACAATTTAAATCATATATATTATACCAAAGACAAAAAATATACAGTTTTTCGAACATGCCCCAGCCTTGAAACCACTAGGGGGTTCAATAATTTAACCTTGTTAGTCACTGGGACCTTGAATTGGTAAAACGCAAATTTGGCGAATGACCTTTTTATTACACCATGCACTGTTTTTATGGTTACCACTTACACTACGCCATCTTGTCCTGGGTGCACCGATTGGATTCTTCTCATACACCATTGAAGAGGTGGAACATTGTCTTCTTTCACGACCACTAACATACCTGGTTCTAATTTGATATTCCTGGTATGGCACCTTTGCAACACTTGCAATTCAGGCACATATTCAAGGGTCCAACGTGACCAAAAATGCTGTAGTTGCTGTATCCTTTGATAATGAGATAATCTGGATTCAGGAATGTGACACAGGTCTGGATCTGGCAAGGACATCATAAGAGTGATGGAATCAACGCCGCATAATCATTGGGGTCCATGGACATCGGTGACAGAGGGCGTGAGTTTAAAAGGGCTTCAATTTCAACTAATATGGTATAGAAATCCTCATACACTAAACATACGTTAGCCAAAACTCTTTTTAAGTGCGCCTTATCGGATTTTACTCCGGCCTTCCAAATTCCCCCAAAATGAGCTGAAAAGGCAGGTATGAAATGCCAGTCGATGCCTTGATTTGCAATAGTTTCATTAATACACTCACTATTTTGAAGAATATAACAAGTGCCTCTAGTTCGGTTTTGGCCCCCACAAAATTTGTTCCATTATCGGAAAACATTTTACTGGGTTTTCCACGCCTTGCTACAAAACGATGAAATGCAGCTATAAAGGCGTCTTTAGTTAAATCTGTCGCTAATTCAAGGTGTAGTGCCTTAATGGCAAAACACGCAAATACTGCAATATAGGCCTTTACCTTTACACTACCATGACCACGTTTATTTTTTATTAGCACAGGACCGGCGTAGTCTAGACACCACACGAGAAGAAAGGCGGGGCAGGTATTAATCGATCTGTTGGTAACGTACCTATTATTGGATTTTTTTCTCGAGGTTTTACTCTAAAACACCTCACACACTCATACACAATTTTTCTAGGCTAAAGTCTTATATGTTCAGCTCTAAACCAAAGGCAGTAAATATATGTTTACTACACTATACAGCAGGATGTTTTTTCTCATACTTAAAATTTGGTTTTTCTAATCTGCCCCCCACCCTTAGAATACCATTTTCATTCATAAAAGGATTTAATCGTCTTAATTTACTATTTTTATTTACACTCTTTCCTTTCATCAAATCTGATATTTCACTCAAAGGTTTCCTGTTGGGCTATTTTAGTTAAAACCTGTAAGGAATGTTTTAGCTCATCTGTCGATAAAAAATCTTATGATGACTTAGAATTGAAGTTTGAAGTTCTATTTTTTATACTGCAGTTGTTAATAAAACGAATACAATATGCACACACCCGCTGTAATTTTGACAACACTGAAAATCTTCCAAACGGGAATAACTATATTCTCGACCTTGAAAACACTGACTTGTTTCTTAAGTTCGGGAATGGGCTCTGGAGGACTGAACCTTGATTTGGGCCAACTTTCTGTTGGATAGGACAGCCACGTCGGACCTTTCCACCACAAATCACAATAATCGAGATATTCTGGATTTATCCCACGGGATAACACATCTGCAGGGTTGGCTTGAGTTGAAACATGGTTCCATTGCTCAGACTTAGTCACTGCCTGAATTTGAGCAACCCGATTGCCTACAAATGTCTGTAAAAGGTTAGGAGGAGTTCTTATCCAACTTGAACACACAGTAGAATCACTCCACAGGAAACAATCATCAAACTTTATTGTCATAGATGTTTTAACCTTTTGTACGCGGTTTGCTAACACTACAGAAGCACACAACTTTAATCGGGGTATGGTTAATATTTTCAATGGAGCCACCTTTGATTTTGCACATAATAAACTCACTTGAATAGGCTCGCCCTCACTTATATTCCTCACATATACACACGCTCCATAAGTCTCCAGAGAGGCATCTGCAAACCCATGAATCTCTACTCTTACTGATTTTTGACATAAGACTTGTCTGGGAATGTTTACCTTATTTAATGCGGGCAACTGCTGTTTAAATTTACACCTATCACATAGTCCTATGGCCTCACTTACTGACTCTGACCCTGAAACAAGATCATCCATGTAGAAATCCTTGGAAATAACCTTGGATGCTTCTGAATGTGTCTCACTATACTCAACTGCCAACTGCTGTAAACATTTAACAGCAAGGTATGGGGCCGAAGAGGCTGGCACAGTTTGCAGCTCATAGGTTTTAAGGTCGTCTGATGGATCTGACCTCCACAAAATTCTCTGCAAGGGTAACTGAGAATACGTAGCTGACGATGCATTTTTATGATGTCATCGCATACTACAATAGTGTGCTGCCTGAACCTCAAAATAATTTGAAATAACTCATCCTGTAGAGTTGGACCCACCAACTGCATACTATTTAAAGACTCACCACTATTCGAAACAGCTGAACCATCGAAAACTACACGCAATTTTGTAGTAGGGCTGTTTTTATTTGTCACACTATGATGTGGGAAGTAAAATGATGGACTTACACCTAAATTCTCTGGAGGTACCTCAATCATGTGGGATAATTGTTGGTATTCTTCTATAAAGGACACATATTTTTCTTTTAACACAGGATTTCTCAATAATTTTTTTTTCAAAGAATAAAATCTCTTTACTGCAGTTTGATAAGAATCACCCAGGGAACTAGGAGATAAACTAAAGGGTATCTGAACAACAAAACGACCTTCAAAATCACGCTTTGTGGTCTTAGAAAAAAACTCCTCACACTGTTGCTCGTCCACTGACAAAATTTTTTTGTCTCCACGAACCTCCTTTATTTTCCAGATTTTGAGTAACTGATCTTGAATCTCTAAAGTTTCTGTAAAATTACACCTAAAATTTGACCCTTGTATATCAAATTTAGACTCTTCACCAATCACTTACCCAAATCAAGTATTTTGTAAGGTACTTCACCTAACTGTATTTGGCCAATGCATAATAAATTTAAGTAAACCCCGTCACCAATAAGTATATCAATATCTCCTGGATTATTAAACCCCGGATCGGCAAGATTTATATGCTTAGGTATAGGCCACAATGATGCAGATATCTTACAAGGAGCATATTTGCCACTTATTTTAGGTATCACAAGACACATAAGATCAACTTGAAAACCATTTTTTAAAGCTTGCACTTGCACCTTACACCTGCATTTTAATTGTGTTTCTGTTTGACCAACCCCTGTAACTGTCGAAGGTAACTCAAACTTCTCTAAACCTAACCACTCACAACATTCCTTCATAATAAAATTACTCTGACTACAATAATTCTGCACCCACGAGAAACGCCATTCGAATCAACAACCTGTACCAATGAAGTTTGCAATAATACCTGAGACATATCACTTCTGATTTTACTTGTCATATTTATAGTTGAATTCTCTATACCCCCCTCACTATGATGGTTTGTATTTTGGGGACTTCCCTCAACTTGATTTTTATTTCGTTTAAAATGCAACAATGTATCAGGCTTTAAGTTGCACTTATGACACATGTGGCTGGTACATGCTGAATAAGCATGCCCTGCCTTTAGACAATTAAAGCACAATCGCCACTTTTTCACCTTGTCTACTCTATCATTTACAGATAATTTCAAAAATCCTGCACACCTTTGGATAAAATGATCATTACCACACATCCCACTAGAAGGACCTGAAGGTTTTTCTTTTACAGAAAAAGTGCGACTTTTTTGAAAAGGTTTGCTCTGGAATTTCTCTCTAGGTTTTTCTCTTTCCTTTGATAATTCAAGATTCTCCAAAAATCAGCCCTGGTTTTTAGAAAGGTTATAAATTCAGGAAAAGTAGGCAATGTATAACCTTTACTAGCCTTTTTTCCTCCCACTCACGAAAAGTTGTTTTCTCTAATTTCCCGCCTAAAATATATATATCAAAAGACTATCCCATGAGTCACAAGGTTGCCTTAAACTCTTTAAACATGTTATGTGTTTTATTATGGAATCAATCATTACTCGTAAATCACTAGAACTCTCACATGATAGCACTGGTAATTGAAACAACCCCCTAAAATATTTATATTTTCGTATCTACTACACAAGGTATTAAGGTATGGTAAGGGCTTACCACCATACTCCTTATCACCTGCCCCGCACTCCCATCTAATGATGCTCTCAAATAATGGAATTTTTGTATATTTGATATAGAATTATTTGAATTTATTAGAGAGTCAAAAAGATCACGGAATTCTAACCAATTTTTGTAATCATCTGAAAATTTATGTAAATTTATAGGGGGTAATTTTACACCCTGTATGTCCTAATTATTTTGTTGAGGGCCAGAATGGATGCTAGAAACACTTAATTGATCATTATCAGCCGATTGTAAATTATAATATTCTGCAATTAACTTTTTTGCTTGAGAACCTTATTTAAAATATACATTTTCAAATTCCTCTCTTTTTTTTAATTGATTTGTTTGATCGGTCTCCTCGACTAACATTTCAATCTGGCCTTGCACCTCATCAAAACTTCGCAAAAGTTCGATATATTTTACTACTCTACTCTCTAAATCTAATATAGTTTCTTTTTCAAAAGTATTTAAACCAATAGTCAAGATGTTTCTTAAAAAGAGTTTGACTTGATTTTAATAGACCACGCTTCTTTTTTGCCTCTTTAAATATTTCTTCCGACATCGTGAAAATACGAATTTAATTTAAACACATAGAAAGAAACCCCTTTAATAAATTGGAAAGGACTCACTTATCTGCTTATCTTCTTACATAGAACAAGGGACATCAACCATCACAATTTTTCACAGCAGCAATTCATTTATTTGTTATTTTTGTCAACGAAAACGTTTTTTATTTACTTTAAAAAAGCTGATTGATAAAACGTCGCAAGTTCACAGGAGGAGCGAAGTTTGTATTCACTTTACAAGCAGATGATTGTCCACATAATACGTCGCCAGTTCACAGGAGGAGCGTTTCCGTAACACCACGGTGCGTCGCCACGGCAACCGGCAAACGATAGAATTTGCACTTTTCAGACGGAATATTTTGAATATTTTACATGCGTCTTTTCAGCTGTTTTCTGGGTTATTTTCACACCACATTATTGTACTGGATCACATCCGGCTCGAAGGACCATGTTTTGTATTTTTATACACTTTTTTGTTTCTTTAATTAAATAAAACTGCGGAGTATATCATAACAGTGATATGTGATTTATTGACACTCTTGACACACTAATTTACAATTTTACTCTCTCGACTCTCAGTCATCTGATATGGAAGGCGTGTTGCACCAATTTATCTCCTTCAAAATTTGTGTTTTCGGTAACAGAAAGAGCATTAAAGATTTTTTTCAAATTCAGCCAAAATATATTTAAGACTTTTATAGCTCATTTTAAAACGTAAGAAGAACAACGGCTTGTTGACGGCCTTTTGAGAAATTCAGTAAACGCTAATGGCTGATCGACTGCAAGCTGTCTACAATAGCGACATTTTTTAATATTTGTTATAATAACGTCAAAGTACAAATTAGTTTAAAACAACTTTCAACTCAAGCAAGGTATGGAGATTACTATAAATTTAAGAATAGAGAGAGAGAACTTTATGTAAATACAAAAAAAATACAGTTAAATAAATTATAGTGTAAATCTCAAACTATTGAGAAGCTGAATGTAGTTATATAACAAATATAAGAAATGACTGAGAAATGTATGCCAAAAAAGCAGTTAATGTAGTTATATAACAAATATATGCAAATACAAAAAAATCACAGTTAAATAAATCTTCAAAATGTGAATAGTAGGTGTAGTTGTATAACAACTATAAGAAAAAGGGGAGAATTTTATGTAAATACACAAAAGAGAATCACAATTAAATGAATCAAAAATGTAAATCTTCCAAATTGTGAACAGTATATCTGGTTATATAACAACTAGCCATTGGCACTATCGAATTATTCGATAGTTGCTGGGTTGCTGCTTATTCGAATTATTTTTAGTTGAAAAGTGTTCATTCATTTAACACGTATTACTAATATAAGTTTTATTCGGATAAATTTTAGTGACACATTCAGCATGTTTATTCAAACGATTTTTTACCGACAATGTTGCAGCATCTATTGGCGGATCTGAAATAGTAGTTACTAATTCGTCGTTGGTTTATTCGGTAAAGTAATTTCACTCGGTTGAAATGAAATGTTTAATACATATTTTATTTAGATATTCGCTTTTTCGGTGCGGTTTAATGATACTTTTTAGTGTCTTCTGATAATTTGTGGCCAAATATAAATATACAGGGTTACTGGTAATTCGATACATTCCTTTGGATATGTGAGTAAATTTAACTCTAACATGCATTATAAAAAACTTTATCGTTTTTGAGATTTTTATTTTTCTTTTTTTTTAACGTAGATCTTAATGACTTAAAAGTTATTTCCTAAAAAATCGACTATATTTTTTTTAACATTTCAACTGGATTACTTTCGCAATACTGGGGCCTTATGTTTGGAGTGAAAACATTTCGGGAATTATTTAGAGCATCAAAATTTTAAATAAAAAGTCTCCAATTTTTTTTTTTTGAAGATATCACAATTTCTTATCGGTTATTTTTACAAAAATCTTCAAGCAATATTTGTGCAAATTTTCTTAAAAGTTCCTTATTGCAATAGCTGTCTAACAAGACACAAACGATACCAAAAGCACTTGATACTGTTTTTATTTTTAGATAAACAACAAAAAACGTATTTGAAAAAAAAAGCATTTATTTTTTTTATTATTTCCATATTAGTAATTAATTTTTACAAATCTTGTTGAAAATGAGAGCCATTATTTCGAATACATGCTCGGCAGCGTTTTCATATTTCCGTCTTTGTTATTCTTGTTGCCAAGGTATTCCGTAGGTGTTGGGAAGCGTCGGTTATCCTTTGCCTAAGATCTTCTGGGATATTTACTGTGGTTGCATAAACCAGCTCTTTCATATGCCCCCAGACATAATAGTCAAGAGGAGTTAAGTCGCGGCTGGCCAAGGTGTTGGGCCTGCCCTTTGAATCCAACAGTTAAAAAAACGTTGATTCAGAAACTGCCGTACTGTCAGTCTGACGGCGAGAGGAATATCTTCTAGAAGAACCAGAAGGTCATCCCTTAGAAAATTTTCATAAATTTTCCCGTTTAAATTGCTTTGAAAAGAGCACGATAAACACCACAACTGTCAAATTGCATAGCAAATAATTAAACTGATTCTTTATTGTTTCTCAAGCAAAGCCTACTTGTATTTGGAAAATAAAAGTAATTCTTTATTTCGAACAACCCTAGTGTATTTATTAAATGGTAACTTAAAAGAATCAAAATTGACGAAAATAAAAATTAAAAATTATCAGTGATTTGTTTCTAATGTTAAAATAGTTTATTTAATTGGTTGCCTGGAGCAATATTACTCGAATTGTCGCAGTGTCGCCAAAAGTCAATAGCAAAAAGAGGCACCGAGTATTATAAATGCATCACGTTTACTCATTTATTTTGGAAACTGTCAAGCACTTGTGGTATGGTTTGTACCTTGTTAGACAGCCATTGCAATAAGGAAGTTTCAAGAAAATTTGCACAAATATTACTTGAAGATTTGTGTAAAAATAACCGATAAGAAATTGTGATACCTACTAAATAAAAATTGAAGACTTTTTATTTAAAATTTTCCTATGATCTAAATAATTCCCGAAATTTTTACACTCCAAACATAAGGCCCCAGTATTGGGAAAGTAATCCAGTTGAAATGTTAAAAAATATAGTCGATTTTTTGGGAAATAACTTTTAAGTCATTAAGATCTACGTTAAAAAAAAATAAATATCTCAAAAACGATAAAGTTTTTTACAATGCATGTTAGGGTTAAATTTACTTCTTACCTCCTCCCCTATCACATCTCCAAAGGAATGTATCGAATTACCAGTAACCCTGTATATCTACCAGTTTTCTTTGGTTTTAAATATTTTGTGTTGGGCCCATTATTTTTTAATTATTTGTGTTTTGATATGAAGAAGTATGATGTGAGCAATAATATATATGATAAATATTGAATTTTAAAAGGAATAATTCAATAAATGTAACAACCGCAAATATTTTCTCGTTGTCGCGATTAAAATATATGTTAAAATTTCTAAAAATAAGCTGTATTTCCTTTAAATTTAAGGTGTATTCTGGTAACCTATTTTTCCTTTTCTTTTTTTTTTAGAATTATTAACAAAGGATAAGTTAAAATTTAGTTTTAAGGACAATAAGCGTTCACGTACAGATTTTAACTTGTGTTTTTGTAATTGTGTTCAGATTTGTACAACTACTATGTGTCTATAAAAACTTAAGGTAAATGATATAATTTCTTATGCTTGCTTAAATAATATCGTTTATATTATGTATCGAAACATTCAGTAGACAGACTAGTCTACATGTTGAGGTATGTAATTGTATTAAATATTTGCTTCAATTAATTTAAAGTTAAATATTTTTATTCAGTTGCGAAAAAGCCAAAAAAGATTTTTGTTTGTGTTTTTGTATTAATCATTAAACACTAGAGTTTCTTTTTTTGCAAGGTAGGTACTGTCAAGTATCTAAGATTATTGTTTTCTACTTTTAATTTTATATTTTGATTTTGCAAATCTCACTTTTAATCATTACTCGTTAAGAACGTGAAAACGGTCAGCCATTACGGAAAAAGTTATTGCTAGAATTACGGATAAAACTAAAGAAAACGAAAAAATCTTACTTGAACCCCCCTTTAGAGAGATAATTTTTAACTTTATTTACGTAGAATGGCCGAGGCGACAGCTAAGACCAACACGATCTTGCTTCAAACGCATGACTCAAGGAAAGGTTGTCACGTGCGCGGATTATTTACGATTATTTTCCAGTTTAATACAATGTCTAAAGATATACTAAATGATAAACTAACAAGTATGTTTTGTATAACTCATTATAACTTGTTTCTACATTTACAGTTACGCCTTAAACAAAATATCAGTTGGTGGAATCGAAAATAAAAAATACGTAATTCATTTATTTATAAGCTAAAAATAATAACAAACTTCAAATAGGGTAACTAACTATATGTAATAAAACAAAACTGTTATTTGTTAAGGGAGAACTGCACGCAAAAAGTGAAAAACCAGCGACAAGGTCTAGTCAAGTTCAAAGTAAGATGAAAAGGTGCCTACGTATTAGAGAAAACCTCCTGCACGTCCGAATATATATATAATATATATATATATATATATATATATATATATATATATTTACATCCTGCGATATGTAGGTCCTCCTTCATATGACGCAGCAATAAGTCATCCATCAGAAGGAATGAGTATATATAAAATTCTGTAGAGTATATTAACATACTTTATCATTCTGATGACAAATCTGCCAAAATATAATAAATAAATAAATAAAAATTGTATGCAGATTGCGATGGCTAGGTCCTCCGGCTAAACTAAAGTGTTTGGGTCATCCATTCGTGTACCCCGTTAAACATTTTAAGCTTTACGTCCCCCGCGTATACATACTTCAGTGGATCAGTAGCCCGACCACGTTGCCGCATGCTATGAGTTTTGCAGGGAAAAATAGATGAAATAATTCATAATAGGAAGCTCATATCCGCATACTTTTTAGGTTTCGGCAGAGTCTATCTAGAACTTTTGTTCAGGTGTGGTGGGACGCCTTCAAAAGTTCAAACAAAAGCTTTGGTTAACATATGAAAATACTTTTTTATAATTATATTTAACATAAATAAAATTGACGAGAGGATACTTACTTACAAGAGCGTAAAAACGATTAGAAGTGCCGCTATTTTAAAAATTAATAGTAAAATGCTAAAATATAAATATCAGCATTGATCTTTTCCACAATAAATAACTTTGTTCTACTGTTATACTTTAATCTATGTTTATATCAATTACCTTCTGTACTTTAATCATACTCATTAAGATAGAACTTTTTGTTAAGACACAAGATTATAACTAATAAAATTGCAGCTTCTAAATATTATATCAAAAATACAATTAGGATCCAAAAAATATAAAATCTGATTAAACACAAAAACTTTTGTATCTGAATTATAATAAAGTATCTACATTTTCATATTTTTTATGTGAAAGTTTGTAGGACGCACCGTTAAAAAAAATATGTGTCATTTTGATTTTATGGCACAACATATTAAAGATATCAATAATTTGAATTTATCTCTAGATAGAATTACTCACTGTTTTATTATTTTAATATTTTCTAACTGTTTTGTATTAACAACGATCTCCACTCTATGCAACGTGCTACAAGTTCGAGTGTACGCTTGGGAATAACGGAAACCGTAAGACATAAGTTAGTTAAATTAAGGCAAATTTGCGCAATTTGCTGCTAATCAATATGCCGATTACAAATTAATAAAATTATAGACCATTTTTGTAAAAATACGATATTTTCCGATTTCTTTTATTTTAATATAGGTATTTCAAAATAGAGAGAACATTTTTTTGCTATTTTTTCCTTTCTACAAGACTGCATAATCATATTTTAAATGCGAAACTTCGTATTCAGGCCACCATCAATAACTTAATGTTTAATAGAGACCTGATATTTTTATTTAATTTTTTTGAAGCCTATGATCTCCAATACAATGATGTCTCACAGTTGCCCAAAAAATGTTGTTTGTTTTTCACAAATTCAAAAGAAAAATCGTTTACTAAGCTTAAAAAAGGCATAAAGAATCCAGGTCCGTATTTAAAATAAAACTAAATGGGTGATGGTAGTCCAAATACGAAACGTGGCATTTCAAAATTGATAATACCAACTTGTAGAGGAGAAAAAGTAACAATAGAATGTAAAATTTACTTTTAATAATTAACTATTAAAACGAAGTCAGAACGAAAGAAGAACTAAATCGGGAAGAATCGTATTTAATGCGAATATCTTCGAAGTAGTTTGAATTTGTATAAATATATTAAAGACATATTTATCAGTATTAAATTAAGCAATTGTGCATCCATTAAACCAAGTTCGAGATCCCTATGCACACGTAGCACTTACACTACCGGTCACCAGGGGCGTGGAAGATTTTTTTATAAATTATAGATCTAATTATTAGTAATACACAGTTTTTTAAATTTTTGTTTTAAATGTAAAAAATAAAATAAAATACAAGAGTTCAAGCGTTCCTTCCAAATATTGAAATATTTAGAGTACTATTTCACCCCCATGGAATTTGAGTTTTGAAAAGAAAATCCTTCTTATTGGACCTATATACCATACAATCAACGTGTATGCCAAAATTCAGCTTTTTACGTCTAGCGTTTAGAGCTGTAATGTGATTTATCAGTGACTTATTTTTTTGAAACACCCTGTATAGTTTTTTAACATCCCGAAACATGTAGAAAATAAAATAAAATGCATGTATGGAATCATTTTGCCCAAAAACTAACCGTTTTTTAAATAAAAAATATTGTAATATTTAAGGGGGGTTATTAATCCGTGGATTTTTTGAACCACCCTGTATAAACTTAAAACATGTTCATATATATAAAAACATAACATTCAAGCATTTTTCAAAAAACTAACCTTTTTGTAAATGAAAAATATTGTAACATTTAGAGAGCGGTTTCACCCTCTTGGAATTTAAGTTATCAAAAATCCCTTCTTATCGAACCTCTACATCTACACCTTACAGACAACCTGTATGCCAAAATGCAGCTTTTTATGTTAAGCAGTTTAAAGAGGATCCTGATTAATGAGTCATTGAGGTCAGTCAATTAAGGGTAATATATTGGTATAGAAGTAAATATATGGATTATACAAACTGCAGTGGATAGGTGACCCTACAATATAAGCCGAAAGTAGACTACCAAAAATACAGTTTTGGAGTTACCCGTCGAATGCCGATCCAGGATAAAACTCGGCAAACATTCTTAATTATATCTCTCCTTCTGTTTACGAAAAAGAAAGAGTTAACAACAGACTAGTATTTCGTAACTCTCGACGGAGTTGCTATGATGCGAAAGTCGATGTATTAATCGATTACACAAAGTTTCCCGGGTTTTCTAGGCTTCAGTGCAAAATACGTTAAAGTGTAAAGGTGAGTGTATTAGCTGATTTCTCAGGTACGTACTGAATTAAGAAAGTGTTTAGTTTTTAAAAGCTTTTATTTAACTTTAGTTGTTTGTTGGTTAGTTAGTATGTTATATGTTTGGGTCAAATCCTGCAAGTAACTTTTGAAGTAGTTCCCGTTAATTTAAGATCGGACTGCATGATTTCTAGGGCCATCTATTTTTTGATCAATATTTAATTTTTAGAGATAATTATTAATAGAAGAATAAGTTTCTACCCAATAATTAATCAATATATGGCTGCAAATTATTTTTAAGGATACACAGGGCGATTTATGAAAAACGCCTAATTATATTTCATCGAATACTTCCAAAAACTATTGATTTTCAAGACAGATTAATTTTAAATGTTTTATAGTGTTTGTTGTTCTACAACACGGTATATTTAAATTTAACTTCGGCCGTTTAGCCTTCTGGTTGTTATCATCATCAACTCTCTTTTTTAATATAGACTAAATAAATAAATATAAATATAAAAAAATGCAATATGGCATTTCTAGCGGTTTTAAATTATGAAACCAGAGCTGTACTTGTAAAAATTACTGATGAAGACATTTTACAACATCGAAACGTCGCCAATGGCATTTGTGTAGTACACCATTAGAAAGGTGATACACAAATGGTTTTTAAAATTACTAATAAAAATCTAGGTTCGTATTAAAAAAAAAATATGTTGATGGTCGTGCTTTAGACACGAAACATGGAAGGAGAAGTTTGAAGGAGCCATGAAGTAGAACGAAAAAATATATAAAGCTTTCAACTGTGTCTCGAAATATTGGACAAAATATATTTGGCGTTTTTCATAAATACATTATGTTTAAATAATTTAAATAAGAAAACACCCTACAGCATTTTAAATAAAAATTTGTTTTTTTATTTTTTTTAGAATTTACACAATTAAAAAAAATTTAGATAGTAGGTTTATAGGTTTAATCCTTGAAGGCACTACGGATAGTCAAAGGGATATCACCTTATACCCCTTGATATCTTAATAACTATTAATATTACCTGCCCTGTTTTAATAGCCCAAAATCAATCAATCAATCAATATACAGGATGTCCCGAAACTAAGGCTATTTTTTACAGAACAGCCCCGAGAAGGTTGGTTTTTCTTCAATATGTTCGAAACTTTTAAATATTAGATTATGAAATGTGGGTATTTTGAGTTTAATTAATACTAATGTAATGTGGTGTCCAGTGATGTACTGATTATCGCCTATTTTCGGAATAATTTATTAATGGCTCACCGATCTTCACGTTCAAAGGTGCATAATTTTAGAAATAATGTTTTAAAGTTTCATTTGATTACTTCACTTTAATCATTGCCATATTGTTAAGAAACCGGTTTCTCAAAATTTTGATATTTGCCTTTATTTTAAAAATATCGTTTATTTTACTTAACCATAAGAATTTTTTCAACTTTTTCGTTCTGAACCATCCTGAATGGTTCTTACTGGTAAATTTTGTTAGCAAGTGTCATACCTTTCAGTAAGTTTATTTATGATGATTAAAAATATCAATGATATGCTGTACAGTGGCGTGCTATTAATAGAGATTAATAATAATTGTTAATGTCATTGAGAACCTTAAAATATTCAGAGCCGATTTCAGTGTAATCAGAGAAAAACCGTTTTTTTATCATCTACTGACTTTATTTATAGCTTTAATCCCCACAGGGTTTCAAAAAAGCCGTGCTTTCCTTGTGACAGCGCTAACCAACTCTACTAAAATTTTCTTATCGGGGTAAATTAGGTTTAACCGCATTTCTCCGCAGAAAAAACAATTAGGAGATTAAGTAATTAGCGTACCTAGGTACTTTGTCACCCAATTCATTTTTTTGGTTTTTGGCAAAAACCGTAAACACTTTTCCCTTCTTCTTGCTCAAACAAAACAAAAAAATAATTTTAATGCCAACAGATAACTAAACTTATTACACCTTAAATCGTTTTCTTTTAATGATCTCACGACTGTCCTGTTGAACGCCAACAAGTCAGTTGTCTGTGCACATAAGCTACATGCTGTTCCTATTTTATTTTTAATTTTGAAGCCTCATTAAATTAAATTATTTCCTTTTACATACTGCGCTGTCGTAGCTTTTGAAAAATAATGTTCTCAAATGAATATAAACAAACTACCGAGAACTACCGAAAGCAAAGAGCCGCAGAACTAAAACAGTATTTTAAAGTGTGGGAATTCTGATAATGCTCATTTCATGTTTTTAACAACAAAAAAAAGGAAAGATTTTAATTAGATGAGGCTTAAGAATGAAAAATAAAGAAAATGATTTAATGTGTAATAAATAAGTTCAGTTATCTGTTGGCATTAAAATTGTATTTTTTGTTTTGTTTGAGCAAGAAGCAAAATGGTTACGACTATTGCCAAAAACCAAAAAGGATGAATTGGGGTGACACAGTACCTATGTACGCTAGTTACTTTGTCACCTAATTGTTTTTTTTTCTGAGGAGAAATGCGGTTAAACCTAAGGACAATTTTAGTAAAGAGGCCATCAGGTTTTATAGCTGTCACAAGGAAAACATGGCTCTTTTAAAACTTTAAAACCCGTTGGGGGCTAAAGCTATACATAAAGTCAGCTGGTCATAAGAAATTCGGGTTTTCTCTGATCACACTGGAATCGGCTCAGAATATTTTAAGTTCATGGCATAATTGACATTACCAATTATTAATTTCTAGTATTAGCTCGGCACTGTACATCAGATCATCGAGGTGCACGATATTTTAAGGTATGACAATTGCTAACAAAATTTGCCGCTAAGAATTATAATTCAGGACGGTTTAGAACGGAAAAGTTGAAAAAATTATGATGGTGAAATAAAATAAACGATATTTCTAAAATAAAGGCAAATGTCAATATTTTGAGAAACCTGTTTCTTAACAATATATAAATGATTAAAGTGATGTAAAGAAATTAAACTTTAAAAGATTATTTTTAAAATTGTGCACCTTTGAACGTGAAGATCGGTGAGCCATTAATAAATTATTCCTAAAATAGGCAATAATTAGTACGCCAATGGACAGATTACTTTAGTATTTTTTTATTGAAAATAGATTAGGATAACCTAGGGTATATTAAAGAATAGCATAAGATGCAAAATGTAATCTACCGGATGGTTTAGGTGCTTAAAAGTTCAAAAAATTTGAAAATTTTGGAAAAAAATCGATGTTTTTAAAACTAAGGCAGATATAAAAATTTTGAAAAATTACTTTTTTTGCAGAAGATCATTTATTAAAACGACGCATAGAAATGAAATTAAAAACAATTTCTCAGAAAGTTACACACTTTCAAAATTGAGATAAAAATCATGGACACCCTGTATAAAAAAATCTTAACAGCTAAAACTTTTTTAAAATAGCATTTTTTTCACAAAAAATCGGTCTGTCAGCCCGTGAAAATCGGATGTCGATATTTGGTCTGGTTCCAAAAATATCCAGGTTGAAAATTAGGCGAAATTTTTCTTGCTCGAAAGCAATTCTTCAGCACTTTAGTTTCAGAAGAAACTAAACGCACAATTAAGACAAGTTTAAGTTGAAAGTAGGAACGAAATGGTTTATTTATTTACTGAATCCAAAATTTGTTTAATTTTTAATGTAAGGCAATCTTCAAATTAATTTTTCTCGGAATTGGCATTGTCCTAACGAATTAAACCAAGAGTCTTTAAACGTTTCGAATATATTTAGTGAAATTCATCTTTAGAGAGGGTTATTCTCGGGGCTGAGCCCCCTAACAAAACAATTTTCAATATATTTTTACATGACATCTTTCTTTTATTATAAAGATTTTTGCCATTTTTATCTCGAGTAATTAACTCTGTGTAAGTGGTTGTCAAAATATACGTGAACAGTGTGAACACCCTATGCAGTGCAAGCCTATTTCTCATAATTATTGCGGCTTCTGCTAGTTTTATTTTTAGAGAAAGTTTGAATACAAAGTTTGAAGAATTTTATCTGTATTATTTTTTTCCGTATGCGAAAAATCACAAATGACGGTGGCTAACTGTCAGCGTAGGTTTATACAAAAATCTCCTGGTATCGACCATAGAATGCATGGAGTGTTCTAAGGGAAAATAAATCTGATAAGTTTTACCTTCAAAATATATCAGACACTTTCATTTGAAGGAAGGCGTCGTTTTTTTACTTTGAAGAATTTTACGTTCCTGAAAATTCTTTTCCGTATTAAGAAATGTGCTTTGTGATGGCAATAGTCTATGAGAATGCAGGCTGCCATATTCAATTAATGCGGCAAAGGCGAATTTAATATTTTTGTAAAAAATGCGAATAATTTCAGAATTTTCTTCTTCGATGTAAATATTTTATAAGAAAAAAAGTTTGACAACCCGGAAATAGGATAAACTTAATTATAACTTTGATTAGGATAAACTTAATTATAACTTTGATAACTAATTACGCGGCCCTTTGAATCATGGCCATCTTGTTACTACACTATTCTCTAATGACAATAATAAATCTTATACTGAAATATTATTACATTTGACCAAGATTTTTCGAAAAAAGCTAGATAGTTATCAACTATGCACTATGCATTCATTCTAGCTAAAATATACAGCGTGATTAATGTAAGCAAAAATGTTACCTCTAGTATCTCGCCAAGTTTGGACCCTCTTTCGTTTCTCCCTCCTTCAAAAAATTTAGCTGATAGCTTTTTCTTAAGTCCCGTTAGCAACACTGAACTATTGAAGGTAATACATAATATTAAAAGTAAATCTTCGTGTAGCACTGATGGCCTATCAATTAGAATATTCCTGAACTTGCCACTCCCAGTCATAGAGGCCCTTACAACATTAATAAATGAGTCCTTTATAAAAGGTGTATTCCCTGATTGCCTTAAAACAGCTATAATTATTCCACTTCATAAAGGCGGCGAAAAAACTAACTCTTGCAATTATCGCCCAATTGCACTACTACCAGTGCTATCAAAAATCATCGAAAGGCTACTGAAGAACCGTCTTATGCCATTTCTCCTGAAACATCAGATAATATCCCCGGAGCAGTTCGGATTTCTACCCAACAAGTGCACCAGTGACGCCATGTTCACGTTGCTTAGAGGCGTCTACTCATCTCTCAATAACAACCACCCAACTGCCTCAGTTTTTTGTGACTATGCGAAAGCCTTTGATTGTGTTAGTCATGAAATTCTGATAAACAAACTACATTTTTATGGAATTCGTGGTACTTCTTTAAATTGGTTCAAATCTTATCTTGGGAAAAGGCAACAACTTGTAAGGGCTAATGGTTCCGATTCTGATTGTAAGTTGATTACAAGTGGAGTTCCTCAAGGTTCAGTCTTGGGACCTATTCTTTTTTTGTTATACATTAATGATATCACGAACCTTAAAATTAATGGAAGAATCTCCCTTTTTGCTGATGACACAAGCATAACATGGAGTGATTTTGATACAACGTCTTTACACTCTAGTATCTCCAAAGACTTGGTTATAATTAAGGCTTGGTCCGATTCCAATATGCTTTGTTTTAACGTCGATAAAACGGTGGCGTTATCTTATAAGGGAACTTTACAACCACTTCAGGTACATAACAGCAATATTGAATACGTAGAGTCGGTTAAATTCCTGGGTTTAAATATAAATAGCAACCTAAAATGGTCTAATCATATTGACACCTTAACTAAAAAACTTTCTACCGCCTGCTTCGCCATTCGATCAGTTTCAAAAGAACTAGACGTTCCTTCTGCCAGACTTACTTATTTCTCTTTATTTGAATCCCACCTCCGCTATGGCCTTCCCTTTTGGGGCTGCTGTACCACCGAGCAATTTCGTAGTATTTTTATGCTTCAAAAGAGAGCCATTCGTTATTTGTTTGGTCTAAATAATAGAGCTCACTGCCAATACTATTTCAAAAAACATGAAATATTAACACTTCCTGCTTTATTTATTTTGGAAACGGTATGTTTGCTGAGAAAACATATAAACACCCTCCCAGAAAGGCCACTACATGTATACCCTACCAGAAACTCTAGGCATGATATTTATCTTCCCATTCCTTCCACAGAATTAATAAAAAAATCAATTATTTACAACGCCATAAAACTTTACAACAATCTGCCAGTACATTTAAAATCTATCCCTATGCTTGCACAATTTCGAAAAAACACCAAAGCATACCTCATTGAGAGACCACTTTACAGCGTTAATGATTTTTTTTTTTCAGTGAGTAAGTCTCTTTAAATTGTCACTAAACTCGCTTGTTTACTTAAATCTTTTGTGAGTCATGTCCTAACTCATAGCATAGAATTTTGTAAATCATTATATAGGGAAAAGAACTGTCGAACATTCACTTAAAACTTAATTATTTTTGTTAGGTATTGGATTAAAAACAATTTAATTCTTTTTGTATACTACATTCTGCACTAGTTCAATATACCTTCTGTTTAACATCACAATTATTTGTATAACTATAATAACATAGAGTTTAAGGTCGCATAGTTGCAATTTTGATTTCAATGTCATCGAAATTATTCACCTCGTACATGTGTGTTTGTTTACTTTTATAAGGTTATCATGATTCATTTACTGTTTGCAATGTTATGCTATATTCTAACGTGTGTTTTACGATTTGGTAAATTGATAATTTACATTTAAAAAAAAAAAAAGCACTGACTTGTCGAAATTATTTTCGATTAATGTTTTGATATGTCTTATTTTTAGGTATATTTTGCTTTGTCCATAAAATTGTAGAATTTTTCTGCGGCAATAAAGCATACTTTTGTTTGTTTGTTTGTTTGTTTGTGATTCATTTAATGCATATCATTGTAATTTTGACAGTTAGCGAACGTCATTTGTACTTTTTGACATATGCATAAAATATTAATGATAAAATATTTCAACTTTTCTATTTAAACTTTTTTTTTCTATTTCTGAAAATAAAGGCAGCAGAATCCGCACTAATAATAAGGAAGAGTACCTTTACATATTATTAAATAACTGTATGCTTTACTTCACCTGAAAGACGAGGGAGTTCTGGGTAAAACTAATTTACTAATTTTTTAAAACGAATTTGGTGTGTGTGTGTGTGTGTCAAATGCTTGTTAAAATCAAAATAAAAAGCATAAGTCCGTATTACAAAAAAAGACTTGGCCTTTATGTTTGACGTGAAACTTGGTTTAAGAAATGTACTTTTCAGATGTGAAAAATTTGAGAAGTAAAATACTATTTATTTGATTCAAAACTATATTTTTTGTTTGTTTTCTAAATATCTTAAAAACCTGAATAGTCAGAAGCAATCCGTTCGTGCCAATAGGATTTTAGCTTTTAAAAAATTTCCCGTAAGGAGTTATTGACGTAGATGCTTAAAAGGACACTAGATATTTTTCAGAAGTTTAAATTTTCGAAATTACAGTATCTTAAAAATACATAAATCTAAATCATATTGACCATATAAAAAACGTAGGTTCGTTTAGATTAGGCTTTTTTTATAGGAAATTCTGTCTGATATTAGATTTTGTATTTTCTGTGTCATTATGGTAAAATGGAAGCATTTAAAGTGTCGCATACATGTATATAATAAATTAGTTCTATGGATGTCTAATTACTTCAAGGATTTGCTTGTTTTAAATTTGTTGTATATTATTTAATTCCCTTAACTATATATAGCTTTTTTTTAGGATGGCACAAGATCGTGTTTTCCCGCCCGAATATGTAAGTATGCCAAAAACTATTAAGCTTTTGATTTAACATAGCTCGTTTTCTTTTTTCAGTATGACATATGCTCATTTAATTTTGAAAACAAACGAAGCAATATTTGGTTCTGTAACAAAGCTCCTTCCCCTATTGTTTCTACAGGACAAGACAGATCAATATTATTGTCAAAGAAGTCGCTACAAGATACATCCGAAGATCCGCAGCAGCACTTACCTGCTTTAAATGTGGTAGGTTCTAAAGTAAACATTTTATTGACACATTTTTCCAGGGACGAGCGCGAATCACAACCGCTATAATATCGAAAATCCTCATCTATCACAAAATCGCAATATAACTTTGCAATGGTTGTTTATTAGGATCTTGAATAAGCATTTTTTGGTTACTTTGGTATTGGAATGTATTACTTTTGAGTCATCAATTAGTTTACCAAGCTATACACTTTTGATCTCACATGAACAGTGTGGCCGGTTGGCTAAGATTCCCTGTAGTGACTGACTGCGAAATAAGTTTATTTTTTTCTTCTTACAAATTAAATTTAAATAACAACACCAAAACTATCACGATCTTATTCGATATCATTAAAACGCAGTAAATAGTAGAAAATTGTATAACTTTAAAGCAACAATTCAGATAGGAAAAGAATTTGTGGCAACAAGCGCTTCACAATATAATTATTATAGAATCATGGGCCGTCCTATCTCAGCGGTCCACGCCTTTATTATTATTGTCAAGCGTACATCGCCATAATGATCTTTTTTATTCGGATTATTGATTTCATTATTTCCATAACTTTTTAAATATTTTAATAGGTTTTAAAAATACCACATGAAAACCTGTTTTTTAATGTAATGGTTACCTGTTAACCAGTAAAATTAAGTCCATAGTTCGTTTTTTATAGACTGAGTGCATTTGTATATATAAATATATATATAATTTTTTTAAATTTTTAGAAGTTAGTGAGCTCATCGAACAAGTCAGCTTCCACTGATAATATATATAACGTAAAAGATCCTAGCCCTGGGAGTAATATATCGTTGGTAAGTTCAGATGTCAGTGAGAGTAATAAAAACTAATAGACGGGAAGTAGTAATTTTAGCGACCTAAAAAATTTTTTATTAAAAACTCAGCCTGGAAAACAACTTATTAGATTGACTTGAAATTTTATGCGACAGTTAAATGTGATATAAAGATGAACTTCTAGAATGTTGGTAGGAATTCGACGGCCCTTAAACAAAATATTTGTAACCGTGACAATTTTCCAAGATCTTTACGTTTCAGACTCCCTAGTTACCAAAAAAAAAGGTTTTCTCGATTCGTCTGTCTGTATGACTGTCTATCTGTTAGTTCGCGATATTATCTAAAAATATTTATTCGATTGACTTAAAATGTTGAATCCAAGATGGAAAAATAAAATGACGATAATAAACTTAAATTATGCCCAAGAATCAAGTGTGGCATAATAATCGAAAATTTAATTTTTATAAAAACCTTTGTCTTGGGTGTATATGTGTTATTACATAATTATGGTCAGATGTAAATGAGACCATGCTTCGTTATTTCTTATCAAAGGAAAGATTCATAATAGAAGTTCCCGGTAAAGGAAATTTGCCATTTTTTTTATTTTTAGCCAATGTCATCTACATCTCCACAAATATTCTGTTCCCCTCCAGAAAGTTCGGTTCAAGACGACAGCAATCACGAAATCGATGAAACTGTGAAGGTTAAAAATTAAATATATCTTTTATATCATAACCATCCTACCATAGATCCATTTTATATATTTTTAGGAGTCACTAAGCCCACATGACGTGTTAGATGGGGGTAATATATTGTCGGTAAGTTTAAATGTCAGTAAGCTTAATAAAAACTAAGTTACATTATTTTAGCAAATATCATCTTCTTCTCCACAAAATGTTAGCCAACGACTTATATGGCATATGAATATATGCGATAATATTAATTCTGCAAATTAAATATAACTTTTATAGACCGTCAGATAATGACTGATTTTCGTTGACGATTTGCTCATTCATGCCTCTTAGGGTACTTAAAGTTTCATCACAAACAAATAAAGTAAGCGAAAAATTGAGCGGTTTCTGTGGTGCAATCATTGTGAAAAGTGGATTTTCATTTTCACAAACTTTTCCGGAGGCCAACTTCACTTAGTTCTTATCTGATTTTATGCCAATATATTTTATGAACCCCGTAAATTGAATAATTTCATACTTCAAATTGGCAGAAATGAGAAAATCACCAACAAATATTTATTTTTTTATTACACTTTCATCCTATAATTTCAATCCTTTTGCTCATTGCTGCCAATTTGACGTATGAAATTATCAATCTACAGGGTTCATAAAATATATTGGCATAAGATCAGATAAGAGCTAAATGAAGTTGGGCTCCGGAAAAGTTGGTGAAAATGAAAACCCACTTTTGACAATGATTGCACCGCGGGAACCGCTCAATATTTCGCTTATTTTACTTGTTTGTGATGTAACTTTAAATACCCTAAAATCATGAATGATCAAATCGTCAACGAAAATTAGTCATTATCTGACGGTCTATTATATCATCCCATCATAGACGCATTTTATATATTTTTTATATTTTTAGGAGTCAGTAAGCTCACCCGACGAGTTAGGCGCTAATGATACTGTAGAGGATCCTGATTATGACCCTCCTGGGAGTAATACATTGTCGGTAAGTTTTAATGTTAATAAGTTTAATAAAAATTAAGTTACATTTTTTTTAGCAAATATTATCTTCATCACCACAAATATGCTGTTCTTCCCCGGAAAGTTTGATTCAAGACGACAATAATCATGAAGTTCATGAAACTTTAAAGGTTAAAAAGAAGTCAAAAAATCTAACCTTTTGTTACTTCTGTGAATCATACGTAAATCATTTTCCTAGGCACATAACCAGAAATCACCAAAGTGAGGTAGAAGTACAACAAATTTGAGCATTTCCTGTCCTCAGTAAAAAAAGAAAAGATCTCCTTTTCGCTCTTAGGAAGAAAGGTAATTTCCTAAAAAGCAATGAAGTAGCAAAACCTGTAAGGAAAGGATCTGAAGAAAGTCGTTACTTACCTTGTACATACTGTTTGGGATTTTATTCTTCAAAAAATGTATGGCGCCATCGCAAGCAATGTGATGCTAATCCTACCAAAGGAGCCTCGGCAAAAAATTCTAAAGCTGATGCCCAAAATTTTTTACTTCGTAACCTAAGAGTGGATCCTCAATTAAGACTTAATGTTTTTCCCCGAATGAGAGCAGATGAAATTTCACTTATAGCAAAAAAAGATTCGCTTATATGTGCATTTGCTTCAAGGTATTTAAAAATTCATAGAGAAAAACACTTTATTTTGGTAGTTTCAAGAAAAATGCGAGAATTGGCTAGGCTTCTTATTGAAGCCAGAAAAACAAAACCTTCTATTAAAACTCTTTTTGATGCTCTTAGGCCTCAAAATTATGATGTATTAGTATCAGCTACTAAAGCTGCCTCAAGTTACGATCCGGAAAACCAATCTTATAAAGCTCCATCACTTGCTTTGCATATGGGCACAACTTTAAAGCAGTGCTGCGACATAGCCCTTGTGCATACCTTAAAAAAATCAGAAATATGTCCTACAATACAATCCGCAAATACTGAAGTAGAATTAAAAACTTTAATCCAGTTAATTGAAGGTAACTGGAAATTTGATATATCGAGTCAAGCTGCAAGCGATTTAAGTCTTCAAAATTGGAATAAGGTTAGCTTAGTCCCTCTTGCTAGCGACCTAAAACTATTAAAAGAGTATCTTTTTAAAAACGCAAGATCTGCATTATTAGAATTGCAGGAAAATTCTGGCGATCAAAAAGCATATGTTATTTTGTTGGAAACTGTTTACTGCCGATTGTTACTATTAAACAGAAGACGCCCAGGCGAACTACAAAGACTTTTAGTTAGGACGTATAAAACCGCACTGGAAAATCAAAACATACAAGCTTATGAAGAATTTTCAGAAGCTATTTCAGAAACTGAAAAGGTTTTGATGAATAATTTTAAAAGAATTGTCATAAGAGACAAGAGGGGACGAGGTGTTCCGGTGTTAATTACCAAAGATGTCCAGGATCATTTAGATGTAATTTTAAATTGTAAAGATAAAATTTTGAATACACCCAACAACTATGTTTTTGGAAACCCTACTTCAGGTGAACCAATTATGGGATACAAAGTATTAAAAAGACATGCTAAACAATGTGGGGCCAAAAACCCTGATGCTCTTACTTGTACTAGACTCAGAAAACATTTAGCGACTCTTACTCAATTATTTAACATGACTGAAAATGACATGGAGCAGCTAGCGTCTTTTATGGGTCATACATTAGGAATTCACCGTTCATCTTATAGACTTCCTGATGATATATATCAAACAGCGCGAATTTCTAAGCTGTTAATACTTATGGAAAAGGGCGAGGCTGGTCAATTTAAAGGCAAAACATTAGATGAAATAAATTTAAACTTAGAAGTAGATTTATTTGACGAACCAGGTGAAGAAGTAGAACAAATAGAGGAAGTTGTAGAAGAGGTTAATGAAAGTAATGTTGCAAAAGATGTAATGGTAGTGAAGCAAGGGAACATACAAAAACGTGGGAAAGGTCAGAAGAGAGTCCTTGTTCCTTGGACAGAAGATCAAAAGAATACAGTTAGTACCTACTTTAAATCTCATATAAAGGAAAAGTGACCTCCAAAGAAAGGCGAATGTGAAGCTCTCATTTCACAAGAACCAGAGTTACTTAAAAACAAAAACTGGTTGAAAATAAAAGCATTTGTGCAAAACTTGTATAGAAATAAGTGACAAAACGAATCGTAACTGACGCGTTTAATTTGTTTTCAATATTTTAGTTTTTTGTTTGTTTTTAATTTTTTTGTAGGTACGGTTCTAAATATGTATGCTTTATCAGTTTCATTTGTAGCTTAGATTCTTAACTAATAAAAGTGTTAATTTCGCTTAATGTTTTTTTAAATACCGTTAGAATTATATTCGAAAAAAACCTTAAACTACATCATTAATGTTTTTGTAGTAAAGTATATCAAAAAATGAAAATTGAAACGAGTAAAATGGTAAAAAAATTACAGGTTTGGCAAAAATATGCAAGTTAAGAGTAGTCAAAAACCTAGCGATCCTAAAGATCTTGTACGTACATAACAACACCCTGTAGCCCCATCTTGAAGAAAAACAAATTTAAATTCAAAAATGTTCAGGAGTACCGTGCAATTTCTCAAATTTTATTTAGAAACCTTTAACACCAAATTTTATTTACGTTTTTTAATACTTAATCTTATCTCTAGACAGGTACTATAAAGCATGTTTTCTTAATTCTGTTAATCTGTCCTAGGTATAGCTAAAAAACTAGTTATGCGATTGACTTCTATTTTTGGCCAAACATTTTAAGTCATTTGGAGACAAATATTTTGTTAAAAATCTAACATGGCGAAACAACGTGGCTATCTAATCAAATGTTAAAAAAAATTATACTTGGCCAATTATGAAAATGTAGGTTAAATATAACATTTAAAAATTTGACGTAAAAAATCTTAGTGTTGGCATAATATAAAATAAATAATAATAAAATATTAAAATATATAAAAAATCCATCGTAAAAATTAAATTTTTCGCTATAATAGACGCATAAAAAACTTTTTTAATATCATAAAAATATGGCGTAAGTCTCTTGTTTTCTACTGAAATAAAAATTAAGAAAAAAATTTTTTAATTTAAAAAGTTTTATTGAAGACATTACACTAAAAGCTTAAAAATACGGTAGGTCTCAGGTTCCAATCATCACACCCCTCCCCCTCATCAATCTAAGGCATTGATCAGACAAAAAAATAAAATCGTTGGGCCCGGGTTTCCATCCAGTCAACTCAGTTTACTCTACGCCCAACGATTTTATTTTTTTGTGTGATCAATGCCTAGATTGATGAGGGAGAGGGGTGTGATAATTGGAACCTCGGACCTACCGTATTGTTTTTAAGCTTTTAGTATAATGTTTTCAATAAAACCGTTTAAATTAAAACCTTTTTTTTTTTAATTTTATTTTACAATGATTTCAACAAAACCGTTTAACTTAAAAAAATTTTTCTTCATTTTTTTAACTGTGTTCTGCTAGTCATGCCCTTTCATTTGATACCCATATTGAGATAGTTGCGATAAAATTTGTGAACAGCCATTTTGTAGCGGGGGAAACCTTGGATTTACAATGAAACAGAATTTATTTAATTACATTGTCACCAGAACCAAAGGTGTTTTCAGATCAATCTCTCAACAGGAAGGGGGTCAGATTTCAATTACTAGATTTGACCCAAACAAACAAACAAACGGGACAAGCTAAGCGGCCATCTTGGATTTTAACTTTTTATAATAGTGAACTGTGTCCTACTAGTCATGCCTTTTCATTTGATACCAATATTGAGGTAGTCGCGATACAATTTGTAAACCTCAATTTTATAGCGGCGGCCATCTTTGATTTTTAACTTTTTTTAATAGTGAGCTGTGTTCTACTAGTCATGCCCTTTCATTTGATACCCACATTGCGGTAGTCGCGATAAAATTTGTAGACCGCCATTTTGTAGCGGCGGCCATCTTGGATTAACAATGAAACAGAATATATTACATTGTATTGTCACCAGAACCAAAGGCGTTTACCAAATTTCAGATCAATCTGTCAACAGGAGGAGGGTCAGATTTCAATTACTAGATTTGACCCAAACAAACAAACGGGGCAAGCTAAGCGGGCATCTTGGATTTTAACTTTTTTTAATAGTGAACTTTGTTTTACTAGTCATGCCCTTTCATTTGATACCCATATTGAAGTAGTCGCGATAAAATTTGTAAACCGCCATTCTTAGCGGCGTCCATCTTGGATTTACAATGAAACAAAATTTATTTAATTGTATTGTCACCAGAACCAATGGTGTCTACCAAATTTCAGATCAATCTGTCAACAGGAAGGGGTTCAAATTGCAATTACTAGATTTGACCCAAACAAAGAAATAAATAAAATCCGGGACAAGCTAAATAGAACCGTTAAAAAATACTTCGACTTGCTATTTTGGTTTTCCTATAAACAGAGAGATCTTCAAACCTATGCTCTTCTTAAGTCCTCCTTAGAATCCTCAACACTCACCCATACAGCCATCATAATTTTTTAATAAATTTTTTGCTGTCGCAATATGGGTTATGATATCATAACTCATATATAATATTATTAATATAATAAATAAATATAACTACATTTTCACACATTCAAATTAAGAATTACGAAGCTGACGGTTTTTTTTGCTTTTTCTCAATTTCATTCCTAACGGATATATTTGGTTTTTCATCTAGAACTCTCAGGCACGCATCGAATATTACGATAAAAGAACATGGTAAAGAACTAATAATAGCTTTTAAGCCATGAATACAGTGTTAACAATATTCCGGGGGACCCATACACTGCAACCTTGAAATCAAATACCCTCCGGGGGACTGATCCACTTTGATATCGGGAGGAAGTCTACGGATTGCTATATACGCGCTGCAGTGGCTCCACGCGTCATTTTCACAAAACCTTGAACTAAAATACACAAATTGACCAAAAACACTCTTTAGGTCCTCCATCTGAAATTTTGCAGGGTGGCATAGGATGACTTGTAGAATCGTTTTGTACAGGATGCGATAGGTCCTCCATATACGGGCTACCTATCGCACCGGAGGACCCATTAAATGTAAATGGTCTATCAGCGGGGGACCTACTCACTGCAGGATGTATATATATATATATATATATATATATATATATATATATATATATATATATATATATATATATATATATATATATATATATATATATATAATTACTTCGAAAATATTTATTGGGTCTAGGTTTATGCATTGAAACAATAGTGGTTATATTTCGCTCGACGTTTCGCTTTTGATTAAAAGCATTTATAAGAGCATTTATTTTAACTAAAACGAGAAAGAAAAAAAAACAATATCAGTTCGATACAAACTGGTTTGTTAAAATTGCCGTTTTGTCAATTATAAAAACACTGATAAAGTAAAATTTCTTCAATTAATCCTAAAACATTTAGCAGTCGAACACTTTTCTAAAATGACTTTCACAATTACACATTAAAAATATTAAAAAACTTGTTTACATTATTGACGAAAAAAGACACAAAAACATTTGTACAATTTGGTTTAAAGCCGTTAATTAAAAATAGGTAACCTACCTTGGAAAACAGAGCTTCATTTTTAAATCTATTATATTTAATGCACGTATAGTATCAGTATATATATATATATATATATATATATATATATATATATATATATATATATATATATATATATATAGCAGAGTACAAATATTGGGTAACAGGTCTGTATAAGGGCTGGTTAAAAAAAAGACTCTTTTCTATTATATCGAGCTTTCGGAAATCTTTATTTCTTTTTTTAAGGCTACAATATACATTTGTTGGAAAATAATTTTTTTTTTTATATAAAATCTATGAGCTCAACTTACTTGTAAAGTGCGTATATTAAAATTGGTACATTTTTAAAAACTTTGAGGACCCTAGCAATTAGCATACATTATTTAAAATGCATATATAAGTTAATTCATTATTATTATTACAAAAAAAAAACACCACAGGTGTTGTTATTGACAGTTAAATGAATTGTGAATGTGAATGTTTATATCAATGACGTATAAAATGGATAGACTCAGCATTCCGATAAGGAAACGCTTCAAAAAAATAGTTCAGTCATTGTTTGACAGATTTTGCATGAGTGGAAGAAAGATGGACTGATCTCATAAACAAAGTATAGAGTAAATGGCATCCAGGATCCCAGCATCACGACCTGACTCACCAGTGGCGTAGTTTTTTTACAGCAAATTCAGTTTTAAGAAATTTTCTGTTTTATCATCAGAGTTTAAGGCGGTCGTTTTAAACTAAATTTGATTTTCTATTTTATGAAGTCAACAACTGAAGTTCTCACGCTGTTGAAACTCACGAGTTTGAACGCTAGCATTCATGTTGTTTTATTAGTTTGTGGGAATAACATATCAGTTTTAATATTGATTTAATCTTTCGCATTAGCGGGTGAAAAAAAATATTTTATTGAATTTAATAAGATTTTCGTGCCCGATTTTACACACGGAGGTTTGAGAGAATTTTATATATAGTTTGAAGTTGCCAGTGTTAAGCTTGATCTTAATTAGGTCTGTTCATTTGACAGAATATTGTACACTTAATATTCTGCAACAGAATAGTAATTAAGGATTACCTGCCCTTTTTAGACTATGATTAAAATGAAACAATTTCCACTAATCTAAGAACTGAATAAGATTGAAAAGAAAAACAAGAAATTCAAACAATATCATTTATTACTTATCCAATGGGATAATATATGCTGAAGAAATTAATATACACAAGTAATTAAGTAATATACAATATAAAACATTTATTAAATCTTAAGTACATGCATACAAAAAAATATCAATATAACAAGACGAGGGAACTTACAAATAAAACTGTCCTATAAATAAGTATATTTTCCTTGTAGAAGAATCGTGTTACTAAAGTAAGCCTTGCTTATAGTCAGATTTATTTCATTATTATGTGTAATGTTTTAACTAAGACTACACCCATACTATTTTCGTCCTTAGACTTAAATATTCACCATTTACTCGCCTGTTTCTGATCAACCCTACAGAAACTTTACAGTTTATTTTTAAATAGTGGCTGCTAATCCTTAGTCGTTTCATTTTAAAGCAAGGGTTATTTCGTAATGTGCAACTAAAGTTAATAAAAAAAGACTTTTTTTAACTGTCAGTAATTTTACAAATCCTATCAGTGGGCGCTATCTTTTTAATATAACCGGTTAAAAAAGCCAATTGGAGGAACTTTTTCACTTCACACTATTATCACTTGTTGCAATAAAAATGCAGTTGGTTTCCTGGTTTAAATAAATTGCCATTAGTATATAAATATACGTGATCAAAAAATATTATAATACTGAAAGTTTTTTTTTTGTAAAAGTTAAGGTTACTTACGATAAATTCGTTATATAGGAATTTTAAAACAAAGTGAAATTTAAAAAAACCATGAAAATGTTGTAAAGGAAAATTTTCTTTTACCCGAATGCTTCAGAAACTCTATATAACGGAAGCATGCTTGCTGTCCGAAAACGAGAGTGATGATTTCCAAATTATTGTTTTTAATGTAAAATGAACCTGTAAGCTAACATCAGATACTTAGTCCTGATACTAGTGGCATAATTTGTCTTAGCTATATCTAATTTTCTGATGTGTTTAACTGTAAGAAAGTTGATTTTAATTCAGAATTGCCCCCGATTTTTATTATGAAAGGACTCTGCGTGAAAGATACCTGGCATACCACATACAGCCCTTCTAATTGCTTTTTATAGTAGCAATAAAGGTCTGATTATGAAATACATAGGTGCCCACCTACACTCTCCAACATTACAAGACAGAGTGAAATGGCCTTAAAGTAACCTTGTATACGATTTCTGACATGTAGATGCCTTTAGCTAATTTTCCTATATGTATAATCATTTTTAGAGCTCACCCACAAAAAAAAACAAGACTATGATGAGTAAGGCTTGATCCATACATAATACTGATTAATCACACAAAATATAGAATTTCTTTTAATATAGACTTAGCCTTTCAGATAATAATAAATAAATACGGGTCTTAAAAACATTGGAAGGAAATTTACAATTACCTAAAAAAACTAAGCATAACCCTATAGAGCTTATTTAAAATCATATCATTCTAAATTCAACTAACATATTGCCCACTTAATAAAAGCGAAACAAATTATTTACATTCAGATCTATGACCTAATAAATAAAAAATTTCCTATTACAAGGAATACTGAATAAGTAAATTTATTCATTTTGGGAAATTTCATAAGCTATACATTTTCATTCATTAGAAAAGGGTGATATAAAAACGGGATAAAATTCCTCCATTTATGATTGTACTATACAAAGGGTAAAGTGGGGATATTGAAAAATACCTATAAATACATACCAACAGGTTGGAAGATTCTGTTTTTGATCAATTTACATATCTAACGATGTTGTTTTCATGATTTAAAAGTTACTATGACTTAGAAAAAATGCAATAACGTATTAAACAAAGAAATAATTTAAAAAATACTTTACATACATCAACAAAAAATGAAACAGACAAAAAAAAATAATTTTTTTTTATATAATAGAGTTATGCTTTTCGGAATTACGATCTGCTATAACTTACTTGGAGATTTATTTTTAAAAATACAAGGGAAAAGGAAAAAATGGCTGTGCCATAAAACCAATGTGTATGACAAAGTTCTTCATTTTTGAAGAATAAAGGTATCAGGAACTAGGGGCATGAGATCTATCTACTGAAAGTGCAAATCAGAAAGTGTCTCATTTTAAAAAAATGTCAGTTATATTTATATCTTTGAAAATTTACACTTTTATTTTGTGTTCTAGGGAAATTAGTAACTTGCCATAGAATTTCTTTTCTGGACATTTTGATTTGATATCAGGAAAACTGAAAATTTTATACCAGATTAAAATGTGGACAAGTTAAAATAACCACATTGTACATTAGTAATTTACAAAAGTATATTAAAATTGGTGCGCCTAATGTTATATGTTGTATGTTGTGTAACAAAATATTTCTTTCGGTTTTCCATTACATGACAATTTCAACATTTTTCTTTAGAAGTTGCATTAAAAAACTACCATTGAACAACTAAAAAAGTTGTTCAATGATCTCAGCTTGCCAGATAGAGAGGGACCTGGAAGAGAAAAAATATAAAAATGATTATGGGGTTTAAATATTTTAGATAAATATTTTAAATATCAAAAATGTATTATAAAATTATAGAGCTTTTAATCTGAGAAAAAAAAGGGAATTCCTGTTCCACTCATGCTTTTTAAAATAAATAAATTACAAAAAAATGTAAGATGTAAAAATATAATTTGTCATGAAAAGAATAATTCTAAAAACATTCAAACAAAATATGTAAAGATGAACGAAAACTAATTAAAATTAAAATAAAAGCAAAAAGAAATAAGATACCTTTTAACTATATATAGAGAGCAAGAAGAAACCTATTTGTTAATCAAAATAGTAAGGTTCAGAGCTAAGTAGTAACAAAGCACTACTATAAACAATTTAACTGGTTATTTTGCAGTAACTACCTACATGGCAAAAATACAATTACAGTTATTTATATAATTTCTTGTACAAAGTTTACAGAGGATATTACTTTAATATTAAATTAATTCAACTCAAGATATGCTTTACTGCCTAAGACTAATTCTTATTGACAAAGCTTACAGTTTTATTATCTAAGTAGTTATAATAATGTGTATTATTCAGTAATCAAACGTAAAGCCACAAAAAAAAATGAAAAGAACATTTACAGCATCAAAATCAAAGAAATAGGTAAAAAAGGTAAGAAGCAGTGTAAACATTAATTGAGAAAAAAATATGAATTATTGAAAACAAAAACAATGTCTCGGACTCAATCAATTGGTCTAATACAGGAAAAAGCTACGATTACACTTGTTTCATCAAACAAACCATGAGAGTGCCTGGTTCCGTCAGGATGATCTGGCACCAGTGGTCTACCTCTATGCTTGTGTGTTATATAAACCATTTACAAAGTATACAAACATTTGAAGTTAAATTTATTTCAAACTGGAATAATGGCCTGCCTGTATGATTCCCTACCATTGTCACCACAAGTCCATCTCACTGCTCGTTCTCGAAAGATGCACGAATTTCCCATAGAGTGGTAAACCCGCCTCGCTGACGCCATACCAATCTCTCTTGACATCAACCGAACAGCATAGCATACCCATGCAATCTTTGGATTGAAATTCAGAATATGCTTATTAAACTTTAAATTCCCACTAATAAAAATGCCCAAAAAAACCGTGGTACCATCTGCAAATACTATAAATTGTCTCCCCCAATATCGACAAAAGACAGATCACTTTATATATAACAAAAACAGAATTCGACCCAGGACGGAATGCTATAGCATGCCGTAATTTATGTTAACCTTATTAGGTGTCTGAAGGATAATGACTACTGTTTATGTGCGCTCCTGGAAATAGGATTGAAGCAATTTCTAAACTTCACCCCTGAGGAAATATGCATAACACTCCGTTACCGACAGTCAAAATCTGTAGAAAAGTCACAGAAAACTGCAATCTTTCAATTGAATGCAATTCTCTGGAAAAAGAAAAATGAGATGATTAGTAGATTCAAATATTCTAGTTGAAATTTCATCCTCTATATGAGTTTATATTCTTAATCGACCTTATAATCTGCTGAAGCTTTTATATTCTTAGAGAACTCATTGATTATTTCAGTAACTCAGAATCGATAGTTGTTCTCCAAATTCTTCTAATTCAGTTAACGTTAAGCTAATTGAACGGTGACAAGTTTTCTAATTCGCTTAGCAATATTATTTTAATGCATTTTTAAAAATAAAAACAATTTACCCTATAGTGTAAAGCTCACTTTTTGCACAGTGTTTTGAATTGTACGTTTTCCTCATCCACTATAATACCACTTTCTTATTATTTGGCGAATTTTTTCTTTGTTTCTTTCAACTGAATAAAATCTAGTAGGAATATTTGACTTTTTCTAAAAAATTATTAAAAAAGTAAGCAAAAGAATTTGATACAAATTTATTAGTGTATAGTATAGTTGAATCCATGCAAACAGAATTGTCTTCTCAGTGTCTACCTTCTTTTTAGGGTCTAAACTATAGATAAAATATTTTGCTATGGAACTGTACATAACATAGTTTCTCTTTTTAATTCCCTCATAAGACGGGTGTAATCGTGAAAAAATCACCACCCCAGGTTTCTACAGTTCTTTACATTTTTGGCTCCCTAGATCCCAAAAAAAAAACACATTTTCTTAATTCCATCGGTCTGTATATCTATTAGTGGTATAGCTAAAAAACTATTTGCTCGATTCACTTCAAATTTTGGTCAAAAATTGAGGTTCATATAGGGACTGCGTGCTAAAATTTTGGTGAAAATCCAATATGGCGGCCTAGCAAAACGTTAAAAAAATTATAACCAAAATACTACTTATACAATTTACCTCAAATTATTCACATAGTGTGATATAAAAATGAACTGGTGAAATTTTTATGCGAATCAAAGATGGCGAAACAAAATGGCGGCCTAATAACATTTTTAATGAATTAAGTCTGAAAAACTACTTATTCGATTAATTTCAAATTTTGCACAAGAATTAAGTGTTATATAGAGATGAACTTTTTAGTACGAAATTAAGATTGCAAAAAAAACAACTTATTAAGCTTTGCTAAAAAAATAGAATACATATGTTATAGGAATAAACTAATATAATTTTGCTATGAATTTAAAATGGCGCGACAAAATGAGACCCCAGTACAATTTAAAAATATCAGTGTAAAAGACTTATATTTCGCCAAAAAATCAAGTGTGACATAGGTAGAAACTGGTAAAATATTGAAACGCGGAACAAAATAGCTGCCTATTAGAATGTTTGAAAGGCCATACATATAAACGTCGGTAAATTTCTTTTACCCGGAACTTCTTTCGATATATGCTTTTTTAGGGGATCATATGTATTCTATCAACTTAATGTTTGGCAATAGTTTGCATATAGCAGTGTAATAAAAATTAGGTAATAACATGTAAAATTTGTAAGGAACATCCAGTTCTATTTGACTCAATGTAATTTTGTTGTTACTCTTTATTATTATATGTATTCTGACTTATCTTTTGAAAGTCTTTTTTGCAAGTCTGATTGTCACTCATAAATTCTTTCTAAAAACAAAAATATGTCTGGAACTCCACTCTTACTTAATTCTACCACACACACAGATAACACAGTTCAAAAGTTATTTGTTATATAAATTGTATGTAATACATTTCTCTTTACTCAACCCTAAAACATGTAAAAAAAATTTGATTTTATTTACATAACAATAGTTATATCGAACAAAGAAGCAAGAAAAATTGTTACATAATGTTCTCCTGATATGTTCAAATCTAACAAAAATTGTTAATTAATTTTAAAACACTTGTTACGTAAGGATGCATATTTAAAGCTAAAACTGTTTTTTTAATGTTTGATCACGTGATACCTGTATCTATTATTTTTACTATTGGCGTTTTCTTATATAAGATAAAGATAAAGCCAAAATTATAACAACCTATCCACATAGACCAGTAAAAATAACATTTAAACAACTTTGGAATTGAAATGTTTTTTGGTTTTGTTTTTATTACATTTTACATCCTAAAGCATATAGAAACAAAAAAAAATGCGTCAATTATCCCAGATTACACACAGATATACATATGTTTATATGATTGTACATGAGTGTGTTTTGGTTTTTGTAAAACGTATTAACTTAACGTATTTTATATTAGCTATTATTATTTATCTAGTAACTATGAATATCAGTGTGGATTTAAAGTTTAAATCAAGAAACTTACCAAAACAATTTTCTCAAAATTATCCCAGTATCACATTTTGAGGTAGCCTTATTAGGTAATAACCATTAGACTGGACGGGTAGTATCTATTAATTTGTAGCTATGGCAGCATTTGATCTAATCAGTCCTCAGCCATCAATCTTATTCATATGACTGGACACAAAACAATTCCTGCATTATTTAGTTCTTTTGGGTAAATGGTGATCAATCTTCAATATTTCAACCTATTATTTGTTGGTTTTCATGGTAATCTAAAACAGAATATTAATTTTGGGCGTTGTAAAGTACCTAAAGTTTAAGTCTTCCAAGGTCCAAGGATTTAGCTTTTCAATTGATTTGTGTTGTAGAAGTCATATATTTAAAAAAACCATAACAAGGTGACGTCAACTAACCAAAATGAAAGTTAAAGCTATATTTAAACATTGTTTTATATCCAGGAATAACTGTTGCAATAGCTAGTAGCTGCATCTTATATTTTGTTTTTACAAAAACTGTATTTAATAGAATAATGACTAAAAAATAAATGCATCTCAGTGCAAAGTTCACAACAGATAATTAGCGCAAATTTAACTTCTGCATATTATATATTTTATATGGGTTATTTGAAGGAAATTAGTATGTTTATTAATAGAAATTAGAAGAAACTGTCAATTTTTACTATAATCGAAATGTAAAAAAAACAGACACAAAGTCTCGGTCTCAGTCAAAGATGATGATAGATATTTCGCTCTATAGGAGTATTATCAGACCAACATGAAAGAACACATAGACAAGACAAACACATAGCTGTGTTTGATCAACAGAGGTGTATTTTTTAAGCATGTTCATTCGTTTTCGTTGTTATATATCTGATTCTATTTCATCACTTCAAAATAAACCACGTTTTCTATAAAGTTTTTAATTTACTATCTTCTATGATTTTTAAGAAGTACAAAAATACAATAACCATGCAAACAATATCTGATAATTTATAAATCGATGGAAGTGAAGTTTCAACTAAAATCGGTAATGGTGTAGAAATGTAAACAATTACCAATATTTAACATTTTAGAAAAAAATCAATGTATATCTTTTCCCAACAAAGTGTATGGTGTTCCCCTAGGTATTTGATACCAATACGTGCTGTTATGTTTATTTTACTTACGCCAAAACCATTAATTTAACTACATTAAAAAATCACTAGACAGATGTTTTTTAGTTATAAATAAAAGTGTTAAGTAAAATGTATGTTTTTGTAATACTTTTTAATGCACAAAACTTAGACAACTGATATTTACCCCTAATCATAAATACATGGTCAAGGGGGGACTGAAGACAAAATATTGGGTGGGGGAGGAATACAATGTTTGCAACAGTTTTTTCAATTTTGTCAACAGCCTTTCAACGTTGCCAACACAATATTTATTCAATAACACAAATATAAAATGTTTGTCATTAAAACTGACTAAAAAAAGTAAAAAGTGGAAAGTAAAGAGCTGCATGTTATTCAGTAATATAAGATTTGGTTAACAGGATAAACAATAATGAGGAAGAGGAAGCGTTCCTCCATCCCTCTCTGTCCTGGGTATATTAAATTACTAATTGCCAATTGCACCAGTAATTTGACATGAATGATAGAAAAAGTAAGTCAAATCGCAGTATCAATGACAATTTTTTTTATATGAGGTATCCAATATGATGATATGAAAATGCAAACATGATGACATGTATATTCATCTATTAGATATCCGAAACTTACCCAAACATTGTCCTTAAGGCTATTCCAGGGCCCATCCAGTAACATTACAGTCTGAGATTTCAAAAATTGTTTCACGAAATTATTAACAAGTATATTATATATTAACCTGAAATACAAATGTGTAAGGTTGGGTATGCATGTGGCCTAATAACATCGCCCCTCAGGCTAAGTCAGAATATGACTAAACTAAAATGATCTGAACAGATTTTAGGATATTTCAGTACAAAGTCTCCACCTCAGGATTTTCAGGAAATCTGAAATAAAAAAGTATTATAAATCTTTTTAAGGAACTTATTTCTTAATGGCTTATTATATATGCCCTTACGGAAAATTTTAATTTAGAAATTCTTCAGGAAATATTTTATTTTTTAAAAAATTAAATCAATTAATCAATCAATCAGTTTTTTTACTGTGTTTATCTAGTAATTTTTGAAAAGTTGATATTATTTTTTATTAAGAACTAAAATAAATATACTACTTTTTACACCATGAAATGTCTTTACTAAATTTTGCACTAGCTAGATAATATGCAAGACTGCAGCAAGTTTATTCCTAACTAAAGCTAAAATCTTGATATGCCAATGGACTTATTATTTCTATTATTGCTACATCACCATAAACCCCTTATAAAACATACATTATTATCAGTGCTTAATACAACCACTGGAAAAAGTGACTTAAAATAAGAATGATATAATAGATACTAACAATAAAATGTTGAAGAAAAGTTGATCTTAAAAAATAAGACCTTTATCTACATTTAAATTACCGCCGTTGCTCCTTCCACGCTAATGTAAACGAATCGTCGATGATTCACGTTAAATAAGAAAAACGTCCGAATGATGGCTTTATTGACGAACTGATGCCAAAAGTATAGATTTTGTTTTAAAAAATTCGTTGTTTTAGCAATATAGACTTGGAATTGGTTGGTGCACTTTCTTTACAGCAAACCTAAACAATCCAGAGTTTAAGAAAATAAATAATTCGCATTTTTATTAATTGTTAGTTCTGTTTAAAAAATTCAAAAAAAAATTTTTCACCCGTGTCAAAATTCGAACCCACAATCTATACGACGTGGGCCAAGAATCATACCACTACGCTACAAAGATTACTAAAGAAAATTAATAAATAGCGTATATTAGTTAGCTAAACGCTAATGATCACATCACATCTGATTTCACGTGAACCAAAATTTAGAAAGTTCGTTCACATTGGCTTAGAAGTGATAGAGCGTTAAACGCAATCTATATTTAGTTTTCTCTTTTCTGTCTATACTTGAAAAATCAAGTATATACAGAAAAGTCTGAAAATTTACTAGATCGGACCAAAATTAAGTTATATTTAACATTTATTGTAAGGGTCGGGACTACCACTGCATGAAATTGCCCAAGCCCAAATAATAAAGCAGAAAAAAAATGCAGAATAAACAACCTACATTACTTTGCGTCTTATGAAAAATCTGTAACCCAGAGCTAGAAACCTTTGTGATTTAATGGTCCTAAACACAAAATTAATTAAATTACAAGAAAAAGACAATAACTACATAATAAAGTGCATGGTGTTATATGGACATAAGTGAACTACTTGAAATTCATTTATATATGTTTATGCTTCTGCTTTATTACTCTCTGTAAGCATTAAGGGTTTAATAGAATAGATATTAAATTTTGAAATACCTAAATTGTTTTTATCTGCAGTTTAATCAGAAATTTAATTCGTCCTTATGCGTCTATCGCACCTACTTCACTGAGCATGACACATTTGACATAAAGGTTACTTACCGGCGTAAACAGGCTTTGAGGTTGAAATCATCCTTTTTTCTAACATATTCTGCTACACACCACTATATTTAACTGTAACTCATAACCCACAGTAAAATTAAATATTAAAAACCATGAAAATCCAGGACAAACGACAAAAATATCTAACAGACGCCGTCAAAACAAGACAACAATGCAAGGTCGAAATGAGTTCAGGACCCCCACCAAAGATGGCGCATTCGTTTGATAAAATGAATTTGATATTAAATTCGCTGCTGACATGACCGATGAGCATGGTGTCTTTGTTTAGATAACGTGTTTAGATAACGATAGCTTGTAACCAGTGTCTACTCCGATTAATTTCGATTTATTATCTGAGCGCTTATTGCTTAGATGTCTACTCTATTTAGTAGGCAGACAGAAAGAGATAAATATACACTTGGTGCAAATTCATTTTACCTACGGAGCAGCCTGAAGTAAAGGTGGGAAATGACTCGGGTAAATGCAACAGTGCCAAATATTATTCCTTTAAGCAAAACAAAATTAATAAAAACGAAACGGTAGGAGAAAACTTTCTCGGTTTGTTTGTTATTAGCTTATTTAAAGTTATTTTAGTAATAAAATGCAATATTAACTCTCCTAAAAGCAGTATTTTTGCCAATATATAATATAGATATAGATATATATATATATATATATATATATATATATATATATATATATATATATATATATATATATATATATATATATATATATATATATATATATATATATATATATATATATATATATATATATATATATATATATATATATATATATATATATATATATATATATATATATATATATATATATATATATATATATATATATATATATATATATATATATATATATATATATATATATAGATATATATAGATATATATATAGATATATAGACATATACAGATATATATATATATAGACATATACAGATATATATATATATATATATATATATATATATATATATATATATATATATATATATATATATATATATATGTATATATATCTATATATATATATATATATATATATATATATATATATATATATATATATATATATATATATATATATATATATATATATATATATATATATATATATATATATATATATATATATATATATATATATATATATATATCTATATATATGTATATATATATATATATATATATATATATATATATATATATATATATATATATATATATAGATATATATATTGGAATGAAAAAATTTATACGACCTAGTGTGTAGTCATATTTAATAAAAATACTTTAAAACTTGACGTTTCGGCAGGTAATCCTTGCCTTTTTCAAAACTACAATATAAATGAAAAAAAAACGAATTAAAATTTTGGGACATGCACAATCTTTTATATAAAATCAACTTACCCTAGAACGTAAGTACATACCACATATATCCAAATAAAAACATAGAAGAATACGACATTAATACATATATATTCTGTTTAAAACGAGCCACATTTTCGACCTTAAAACACTGTTGTGTGTTTACCGGAGTCAACTGTACTGAAATATGAATATCGATTTTTGCTGGAAAAAATATTTTTACGTTGCAGGAAGGAGGTAGGTACTATTCCTTAATTAGAATAAAAGTTTCGTTATAAACATTTCTTTTAATTATTTTTGGAATGGAGTTAAAATTTATATTTACATTTTTTGATTTTTTATAAGCCAATATTTTTTTTTTCATGCTCTTATTGTATGTTAAATTAGATTAAAGTAGAATTTGTTAAGGGAATTAATGTCTCTTTTATCGTTAATAGCTCGACTGTTTCTTTTAATTTCAATTGTTTCATAAATTTCTCTTTTTTTGATATTGGATTTCGTTTTTAAAATTCTGGTGTTGTTGAAATTCAAAGAGGGTTTTTCATTTTGTTCGTATTTGGTAAGGGCCGTTTGGTTGCATTTGTCGTGTTTGTGTGATTTTAAAGTATTGGCTAGTTTGACCAATATAAATGCCATTACAATCGTTGCAAGGTATTTCATATATAACATGTTTTTTAAAATTTTTCGGTTGTTGCGTTTAATTTGGTATAATGACGGTTTAATAAATTATATCCTTTGTGGGCAATATGTATGTTGTCTTTGGCCATTACATGTTGGATTTTTTCCGACAGTCCTTTAATATAGGGAAGTGTTATATAATTTTGTTTTTGGTTTTTATTTTGTGATCTAGCGTCGGTTTTGTTGTAAAATTTGTGTATTCTTTTTTTAAAAATAGAATGTATAAGATGTTTTGGATAGCTATTTTTTATAAGAGCTTCTTTAGCTTTGATAATGGATTGTTGTCTAAATTCTACGTCTGATAGTTGAATGGCCCTATCTGCAAGCCCTATTATTACCGATTCTTTTTGAGAAAGGGGATGTTGTGAAAGGTAATTAGTGTATCTAGCAGACCAATTTTTTTTAATATACCATTTTGTCTTTATGTAGATGTGATATCTAAGAAATTAAGTTTAATGTTTTCTTCGATTTCAACAGTAAATTGAAGCTTGTTATGATAACTATTGAAGTTTGTAAGTACGTTATCGATTTTATCTTGTGGAACCGCAGTTATACAATCGTCTACGTATCTAAAGAAAAATGGTATACTGCAATCTAGTTGAGGAATAATTGTTTCTTCTAGGTCTTCTAATACCAGTTGGGCGATAACACTAGAAATACTGGCACCCATTGCGCAACCGTCTATCTGTTTATAGATTTTATCTTCATATAAGAAATACGTGAAGTTTAGTGTTAACTGCACTGCCTCTAAAAAATCGTCCAAGGGTATACTTGTATATTTTTTTATTTCATTCCATTTTTTGGAAATTATGTCCTTAGCTAAAATTATAGGAACATTTGTATAGAGTGAGATTACATCTAAGGATATGAATTTATGGTTATGAATTTCTTTAATTTTTTCCTTGAAATGAAATGAATCTTTTATATAATATTGATTTTTGTTAATAACGTTTGAAATTATATCTTTTAAAAATTTGGATAGGTTATTAAAAGGAGATTGTATGCAAGAAACAATGGGGCGTAAAGGGATACCATCTTTATGCAATTTAGGTAGACCGTAAATTTTTGGCGGCAATGCGTTGGTATTTTTAATTTTTTTGTGGTGTTTGGTGAAATGTAATCTTTTTTGTCCCATTTATCTATTAGCTGATTATTTAATTTTTGATATTGGTCGGTAGGGTCATTTTTCATTTCTATATAATTTTTTTGTTTAGAGTTTTATCTTCAGCCTCTAGTTTATTTTTGTTTTTAAAATTGCTAAGTATATTACATTTAGTTCTTATTTCATCCTTGGTTGATGTATTTAGATACGAAATGGATGATTCTATGTTACAAATTATTTCAGGCAGTGGAGCTTCGATTGGTTGTTGATTTGGCGCAGCGAAATTCGGACCCAAACTTAACACGTCGTTTACATTGTTTGGAATCTCTGTATTTGTTAAATTTTCTACCCAGAGATTATGTACTGTCGGATTACATTTATTATAGTTTTCGAAAGCAATTTGTTGATTTTAGTTATATTTCTTGCTTTTATTCTTTCAAAAAGTAATTCGTTTTGTTGAGAAACAATTATTTTAAAATTATTAAAAATATCTATGGGTAGGGCTTGCGAGAGATAAGTTTCTATTAATGTGATATCCTTTTTTAATTTATTTAAGTTCGAAGTAGTGTCACATATTAATAAATTTATTGTCTCCTTCCTAAAACGTTTAAGAATTGAGCTCTGGAACTTACGTTGTAGGTTTACAGAGTTAAAATAAATGTGATTAATATTTAAATTTAAAAAGGTAGGTGTTAAATCTTCATGTTTGCATCTCAAAAGGAAAATTCGTCTGTTTCTTTGGTTTGTGATTTTTGTAAGTGTTTTTGAAAACAACTTCAATTGTAAAACCACATTTCTTCCATATGAAGCTTCGATGTTTTGATAATAAAGCATATTTTCACCCATGCTCATATATATATATATATATATATATATATATATATATATATATATATATATATATATATATATATATTGTAGAAGTTCTTGAACCTTTCTGGTTCGGAATGAAAAAATTATATGACCTAGTGGAAAAGTCATATTTAATAAAAAAAAAAAAAATATATATATATATATATATATATATATATATATATATATATATATATATATACAGGGTGAGTCAACCAAGTGGCCCCACCCATTTATTTCTTAAACTATTAGGATTAGCTGAAAAAATTAAATACAAAAGTGTTTCGAATTTCAACAATATATATTTTTACGGTAACTGTTATTATACAGGGTCGGTCAAAAATGCTGGGCGTGGTCTAAATGCAATTTTTTAAATAAGAACTTACATTTTTTTATTCATTTTCGAATTTTTCATAAAATTCTAGAAAAAAAATTATACTGAAGTGATATATGTAAATTTAACGGTTTATGAGATATTAATGTTTAAAAATTGTAAATTATACCTGCGGCATAACATAAGATTTGTTATTTTATTGTTTAGTTTCTTGGGTGACGTTAGTTGTACTTTTGTAGGAAAAACACCAGTTGATGCATATGTCATTTGAGGTTTTGTCAGTATTAAAAATTTTACGTTTTAAAGTATAAATTTTATGGCGTTTAATCAAAAGTTCCCCATCAACGAATTAAGTGACATGATTTTACTAATTGGTGAATGTCAGCGTAAGATAAAAACTGCTAAACGTCTATACCAAGAAAAATTTCCAGGTAGAAGACAGCCAAGCCATGAAGTTCTAAAAAAAACTACATAGGTTTAGACAAACAGGAAGTGTTGCTTATCCTAAAAAGAGAAAAAAGAATTCATAATAAACGAAGACAATGAATTAAAAGGTTTTGTTAAGTTTGGAAGAAAATCCTCAAGTAAGTTCACGAACTTTGGCCAGTGAATTAGATATAAGTCAAAGTACCGTTTCCAGATGCGTTATTTTTAAATAATGTTTTGTTCACCGACGAGGCTTCGTTTAAGAGCAATGGTGTAGTTAATAGGCATAATATGCACTATTATAATACCACAAATCTCCTTTGGATGAGAACAATTGACAATCAAAGAGTATGGTCTCTTAATTTCTGGGGTGGGATTCTCGGAAACCGAATTATTGGACCTAATTTTTTTGACGGTGTTTTAAATGGAGAAATGTACCTAAATTTTTTAGTGCATCATCTTCCAATTCTTTTAGAAGATGTTCCTATCCGAGAACGTCAAAACATGTGGTATAAGCAAGATGGTGCTCCGCCTTATTTTTCACTCAATGTTCGTCAGTATTTGGACCAGTTATATCCCAATAGGTGGATATGAAGAGGAGGTCAAATTCAGTGGCCAGCAAGATCGCCGGATCTCACACCGTGCGATTTTTTCCTATGGGGATATGTCAAGGAGAAGGTCTACAAAGTTCCTCCGATTGGCCAAGAAGATATGAAGGATCGAATAAGGAATGCATTTGTTGAAATTACGCCACAAACTCTTCAAGGCGTCCTTGAAAATATTGAGAGAAGGTTGGAAATATGCATTCGACAAAATGGGCATACATTTGAACATTTGCAGTGAATTTAAAGGTATAACCTGTTTTAAGTTTAAGTTGTAAGTTTTAAGTGGTGTTTTTTTATATTTTTAGTATTCTTGAATTACCTCGTATACTTACTACGTATTACTTCGAAATAATTCATGTTATAAATAAGTAACGTTGTGAAGATTCACAGGTCTTTTTTACAATTTTTAAACATTAATATCTCATAAACCGTTAAATTTAGCTATATCACTTCAATATAATTTTTTTTTCTAGAATTTTATGAAGAATCCGAAAATGAATAAAAAAATGTATTTAAAAAATTGCATTTAGACCACGCCCAGCATTTTTGACCGACCCTGTATAATAACAGTTACCGTAAAAATATATATTGTTGAAATTCGAAACACTTTTGTATTTAATTTTTTTCAGCTAATCCTAATAGTTTAAGAAATAAATAGGAGGTTCCACTTGGTTGACTCACCCTGTATATATATATATATATATATATATATATATATATATATATATACATAAATATATACATATATATATATATATATATATATATATATATATATATATATATATATATATATATATATATATATATATATATATATATATATATATATATATATATATATATATATATATATATATATATATATATATATATATATATATATATATATATATATATATATATATATATATATATATATATATATATATATATATATATATATATATATATATATATATATATATATATATATATATATATATATATATATATATATATATATATATATATATATATATATATATATATATATATGATCTTATTCTTGATAAAAGGTAGTGCAGCAACAAATACTGTAGTAGCGATAGTTAATTTTAGTAAAAGTTAAAGGGTATACAGGGTAGGCAAAAAATGTTAATACTGATCAACAGTGAAATATCCTTAATTTTAAAAATGGCAGAATGTTATTGAGAAAAGTTATTTAAAATCAGTGTGTTCACATCTTAAATCATAGCCTCCTATTAAAAAAAAATCAGTAAATTTTGAATATCCCCCGTATAATTTCATTGCATTAATTCTAAGCAAGATATTTTCAGAAAATAGATTAAATTAATGTAACATATCTAGACTTAATATGTTTAATAATAACAAATATATTTCTGTTGCAAGGGCTTTTAGTTAATCTTCAGAATTTTGAATGTAATTTTTATAGAAAGTTAAATGTCTAATCAATTTAGAATGCATACAGAAAAACTTCATTCTCAGTCCAAAATGTTAAGATTGTAATGTTCAGAATAGCTCTAATAATACGACTTTTGGAAAAGCAGTTTCTTTTAAGTTAGGTTAGGTTTATTTTTAATTGAAAAATTATGTAATATATAATAATCACTAAACCGGAAGTGAACAAAATAAATTGTCAAAAAGCAGTAAACTGTTTTTATCAAGGTCTCAATAAATCAAAATGTTCAGAATAGCTCTAATAACGTACTGTATGAAATTATTCTTATTTTCACACTTTGACGGTAGTAGGTTAAGAAAAAAATATGAGGCTAGAATTTCATATCGGAACACAGGTTTTGACTTTTAACAACTTTTGCCAATAATATTTTGCCATATATTTAAAATTAAGTCTACTTTGCTCTTGATCAATTTTTACATTTTTTTTATGTGTACTGTATACCTTTCGACTAGTTTCTGAGAAATAAGAATAAAAAAGTGTCCTCTATGTTGCACACTATGATATCTTCGATAGCCAGCCAAAAAATATCTGGTATCATTTTGGTAAATTTCTTTGTAGACAAAGACCTATTTAGCAGATTTCGTGTGCCACTTTGATAAACATTAGTTCAGGGTGTTCGAAAAACAAGAATAAAAATTAAATTGATAAAATCATCAAACAATTTTTTTTTAAATAGAGACCACCCATTGTTATAATCTCCTCTTATTTAGCATTAACAATTAAGGTAACTTTGTATAAGTTTTTCTATCACGAATATGTATAGTTTTCGAAATTATTGCCAATTAAATATTTCTCTATTGCAAATAATATGCTATTACCTTACCCCTTATACGTTTCGTTAATGTGAGTTGGCCATGACTGCGTGCTAGAGTAAAACTTATCAATAATCATGTCGGGGCCCTTAAATTATAACCAGAAGTATTATTTAAATATGTTTATAGAGATAGTGACAAAGTGGTATCAAGAACATGCGATACATTTGTTATTCGATATCAGCAAAAAATATCACCTGACAACGATACAAAAATCATAGACAAATATTATACAGTTACAAATTACAAAAACTTATTAAAAGATAGCAAGATTAAAGAATACTAAATTAAAAAAAAAAACAATTTTTTTAGTAAATGTTGAAACTGATGTCCTTGAACTTCCAGACATTTTCGTATCAAAGCATTAGTTCTTCATGGGTTGCTTTTCTTATTGATATTGAATTTAAATTTCGGAACACGTTCCTGACTCGCTGCATGCGGTCTTCCGTGTGTGTGTTATAAACTCAATTTTTTATTATACCCCAAATAAAAAAAATCGATTACAGTTACATTAGGGGATCGGGATGGCCAAAGAACAGGACCATTGTTGGCTATCCATCGAAAATAAAAAACAGCTTATAAAAAATCGTCGATTAAGTAGTAGACATTGATAGAGTATATTTTTATGATCAGCCAGCTGCAAATTCTAATATTCATTTTCAAAATTGCGCTGGATATTTAACAAACCTGCACCAATTAACATGTTTTATGACTCGGACGATTCACTGACCATCTTGATAAAAAGTAGTGTCACAACGCCATCATTTCTTATTGCACAATAAATATTGAACTGCCAGGAATCTTGAAAATTTTGCACTGTAAATACATGTAAATTTAAATCACTCTAATAATGGGAATTATGTCGATTACAAGTGCCATTTTTTTGCAAATTTAGCTTTGTGTGTCCAAATGATATTGTCTAAAAAGAAATTGTTTCCTTTCGCCATAACTTCACAGAATACGACTTTTGGAAAAGCAGTTTCTTTTAAGTTAGGTTAGGTTTATTTTTAATTGAAAAATTATGTAATATATAATAATCACTAAACCGGAAGTGAACAAAATAAATTGTCAAAAAGCAGCAAACTGTTTTTATCAAGGTCTCAATAAATTTTTACTACATACCCACTAGATTTAGCACATTTTATATATATATATATATATATATATATATATATATATATATATATATATAGTGCTGGTCTAATAGTATAATATCTAGATAGTCGTTATCAAGTACAAACGATTTATAGCTACTAGAGGTACAATACTATTCAAAACTTTGTGTAGAAATTGACAACAAGGGCGTTGCAAGTTCGACAAGTAAGTTCTTTTCATAAGTCTCTTGTTTCATTCCTTATGAAGTGGGTTGGAAAAGCAAGGGTTTTAGATCTTTTAAGATTTGGTTTTCTTTCTTTTACTTTTCAGCATACCTTCTTTTAAATTGTAGTTTACCCTTAATATTACTACTAGACCAGCACTAGATATATGATGATTACTTAGTCTGATGGAGGTGTATAAGTTCTCAAAAATTGTTAATACATTTCCAAAGGATTTTAGTTTTATTATTTTTAATTTTTGGGGACGATCCTTAAAACAAAATCTTGATAATCTGATCCTGGGAAGATTTTATGAAAAACATTTTTTTCGGTTGCCCTAACGAAGCTAACTATTTACCTAGAAAAAATACTTTTTAAAGCAAGTTAAATACGTATATAAGTTGTTGTGTTAGATCAGCAGTACAAATTACTTTATATTACGACATATTTTAATGAAAAGAAAATTCGCACTTCCAAATAACATTTGATTAATAAAACATAAACATTAATTTCTATGTAAAAGTTCAAACATTTAATGATACAAAAGCATTTAGCATTCGCATTCTTAATTTTAATAAGATGTAAAACCCTTGCTTTTCCAACCCACTTTATAAGGAATAAAACAAGAGACTTGTTATGAAAAGAACTTACTTGTCGAACATGCAACGCCCTTGTCAATTTCTACACAAAGTTTCGAATATTGTACCTCTAGTAGCTATAAATCGTTTGTGCTTGATAACGACTAGAGATAATATACTACTAGACCAGCACTTGATTGAAATATCTGCTAATACAAAAAAAATGGAATAAAGATATGAATATTTTCGGAGTCATAATAACATTTCAATAGTTTTCTGCCATTTAATTATTTTGTTCGTTTTTAGATAACGCTATTCCAATTAAATCATGGTTCTCGGACCCTACTGATGTGGCGCTACTGAACCTCCTTCCAGTCCTAGATGCCCTTCGTTTTACAGCTGACGTTAGGTCGGTGCTCAGCCGTAATCTCCACCTGCACAGGCTCTGGTAGGACTTCTTTAAAAGGGTGCTACCCTGGGCTCATCATAATATTATAGAAAAAGAACAGGTGAGTGCTGGTGTTGCCGCAGTCAAAAAAATAAATAAATACGTAGAAGCACATATGGATGGATGGTTTCGTAGGTTGGTGATGGATACTAAATAATGAAATTTGAACAGAATTATTAAAACCACTAATATTTAAAATGGGTTTCAAAATGTATACCAACGTTTTGTCTTTCCAAATTAAATAGAACATTAAGTCATTTAGGAATTAGAGTAATTCTACTGATCAGACAATTTATGTTATTTACCTTTTCAAAGAGTAATTGGGCAATGTGGCGATGTTTCCAGGTTTATCAATGTTTTTTGTGAGGTTTATAATAAGTTAGCGGATTCAACTTTTGGCTTGAGAATTTCAAAAAAGTCTATAATTTCTCATTTCTATACAACTCCCATAAAATAAATAAACTCATTTTTGATCAATGGTATTTAATTATTTCCTAATGGCGACTTAGTACAATGGAATTGATAAAATTGCCAGTTTTGTTTTAAAGTTTTCGCAAATCGTAGGAGATTGTATATTATTCGTAATAAATATCCGTATTTAAAATGGGTTTAAGATGCATAAGATATGCATTTCGATTTAGTTTCACCCCTTAACTTTGACTGAACTCTACAATTAAAAAAATTCTGATCATATGAAGCCGCACCATTTAAAACTAGTTCCGCTTTTTGCCTCTGACTACACAATAAGGAGCTTCACTCACAGGCCACTCAACGCTGAACAAATCCCGATTTTGTGTGAGGACCATCTCCCTTTAATCTGAACTAGGTTATTCTCGTTAATTGTTATATAAAATAGCTTATAAAAAGCATTATATTCTTATGAACCAGTTTATTCCTACTTAGTGTAGATACTAACCTAACCTAACCTTCAAATAATATCTATAGTAAATTTAAAAAAATAGTTTTGACTGAATGACTACAATAAAACTACCTGGGTCGGTTCCAATGTGTAGACAATGTATTAATGGGATCGGAATTTAAATATTTATGTATTTAATGCAGATTTAAGTCTAAGGAAAAATGAATAATATTTAAATATATTTATATTAATTTAATCAAATTAAATGGTGTTTCATGCTTGTGAAACCATATCTCATCCAGGTAAATTATTGAACGATTTTCAGAACGGTATGTTCTTATTGATATTGTATACTCAAGACGCAATTTTTGTAATCGCTGGGATTTCATAAGTACGTGCTTTTTGTCAATTGTGTGATATCTTAAATTTCTAATGTAGGTACACGTTGCTCTTCTTAAAATCACATGTTTCTCTCGCAGCAGCATTAGTGTTAAGTAAAGAAGTATATAAAAAAATTTTACAATTACCCCAGCGTTCATTTTTCTTCCCTGGAACACTAGAAGAAGCACCATCAATGTTTTTCCACGAATGCCACATAATGTTGTTCTATACATACAATATTCTTCCCGAGATAAATAAAGACCGACATTCAATTAAAATTATCTTTTAAACCTGCAACAGATTAAATTTTCGATCTTTTTATACTTCCGAATCCGGCTCCCTCAACTATTTTTGTGTGTTTATTGTTATTTCCAAACTCTGGTCTACACAGTGGAAACGACCCAGATAGGTTTATTCATGTTACCTTATTCATCTTTTGTAATGAATGTTTTGAAGTAACAGTTATAATTTCTAATGGGAGAATTATTCATCACAGAGAAAAAAATACTTTTTGGAAGCCTGAAGTTATTCAACATAGGCTTAGCATAATTATGCATTTAAAAATCTAATAATATGCATGCAAAAATGCTTTGAAAAATATGAAAATATGCACTTAAATATGCGTTTATTTTAAGCAAGCAATAAATGAATAAACAAAACAGAAAATGTGTGGCAGTAAAGTAATTTATTAAAAAATTGATATTGAGAAGAAAGTAAATTGATGACAAGCTTTATTCTCATCAGAAAAACGTCTCTCATTGACAAAACATAGAAATGTTCTATAATACCTTATGGAATAACTTACACTTAACTTAATAAAAGTAAACTATACATTAAAAGGTTAAAAAAATATGTAGATAAAACATACATAATAATAACAAAACAATAGACAACAATCAATAATTAAAATAAAAACTATACATCTGTATAATAAATGAGTCAATAATATAACAAATGTTTTGTTTGAGAGTCCGTCTAAAGGACTTCTCATCAGTAATTAATTTTAGGTTTATAGGTAAGTGATTGTAGATCTTAACACTTCATAAATCAATGAGTTTTTAGTTAAAGCAAATTTGGGTATTGGGAGAGGAACGCTGCTACTGTTACGGGTAGTATAAGCACTATGTCTAGAAAAATTTCTAAATTTTTTGTGCATCAAGCAACAAGTCTCCAAGATATAAAGAGAAATGACAGTCAAAATTTCTTCCCTTATAAAAAGAGGTTTGCAAAGTTCCCTAAACTTAGCGTAGTGACCTTTTTTGGAGAACAAATATGGAATTTAGCAATTGGTGGTTACAAAATCCCCAAAAAGCGATTCCATATCTTATGTGACATTCGATTAAAAAATAATATGCCATCTTAGCCGCAGATGAACCTAATTCATTAGAAATTACTCTCACAGCAAAGCACCCAGAAGCAACTTTTTTAGTAAGTAGGGTTATGTAAGTAGAGAATCTTAATTCGTTATCAATATAAATACCCAAAAATTTTGTGACAGATTGATTTTATTTGAATACTATTTAGTTCTATGTTATTTAATGTAAACTTAAAAGTAAGAATGGATGATTTATCACAGTTAAAACTTAAGTAATTAGAAGCACACCATTCTTTCACCATCTCCAAATCCTCACAAATGGTATTCATTAGAGCGCTGTGATCAGTTCCCCTCCAGAGAAGAGTTGTATCATCTGCAAAAATAGTACAAGTCCTCCGAGTATCCAAAAAAGCAAGATCATTAAGGTATAACAAAAATAGGATTGGGCCCAGTAGAGAGCCTTGTGGAAAACCATCACTGATATGCTGCATATTTGATCTTCCTTTTGGAGTCCTAACAAACTATCTTCTTTCTGATAGGTATGACTGAAACCATTGTAATAAAGTTCCCCTAAAATGATAGTGCTCCAATTTTTTAAAAAGTAATGTATGATTGACACAGTCAAAAGCTTTAGAAAAGTCACAAAAAACAGCAGCAGTTATCTCCTCTTCATTCAAACCCAAGTAAAGATTCTCAAGAAAAGAGAAGACAGCATCGACTGTCGACTTACCCCTTTGAAAACCAAACTGACACTTTGTCAGAGTTTTATATCTGTCCAGAAAAGAAAGCAAAGAGTGCCTCCAACCTTATCAAAAAATCTTGAACATTTGAGTTAGGGGGTCTATATAAACAAAGTATGTAAATGTCTGATTTTAAATTACTTACTAAGGAGAATTCGAATTCTTTTTCAACTATCATGTTGTCAAATTTAGTTATATTTTGAAACGGGTACTTTTCTAGGAATTTTTTATTTATTAAAATTACTGTGTCAATAACAAGGTTCATCCACCTTAAGCCAGTGCTCAGTTATAAGTGCAATGTTTAGCATGTTTTGACTTTCCAAAAACAGGAAGAGTTCGTCTGTCTTATGTCTTATGGACTGAATATTTAGCAAAATTAATGACCTTATTGCATTATGATTATTATTCATCATCATTATTATTCCTATCAGTTACATTTCCGAGAGTGGTTCTAAAAAAAACATATCATTGAAGCTATTTGAGTTTTGTGTCTATGCTACATGTTGGTACAGACCTTAAAACAATTTTATTTGGAGAATAATTACTGTTAACAATGTATCTAGTCATTATTGTACATAACGAGTAAGCAGTCCGTCTAAAAAGCGACCATTGTTTAACACATCCACAACATCTATGATAACTGATACAATGTTATTTTGATAAAAACTTGACATATAATTATATACTGAGTAGTAAAGTTTATTTTTATAAGATCCTTGAATACAGAAAATCAGACTGGTTGTTTTACCAATACTTAATAAGGATTTTAAAGTTGATTTGGGAAGTACTGATAAATAGTCTAAGTCAAAGATACAAATTACACTATCTAAATGAGTCAGGTCTCTGATGGACGATACAGCTGTCTTCTCAAGCTCCCTCAAATTTGCCCCTAGTTTAATTATCCCTTCTATAGTATACTGTTCATTGTTTATTAGATTTTTTAATAAACCGGCACAATTTTCACCACTATGGTCACCAAATAGTCTAACTTTTATTATATATTTATTTTATTATCGAACCTAGAGTACATGAGGGTGGGATTTTGCCTTCTTTGACAGTTTTTAATTCATTAGAAAGATAATTATTGTGCGCTTCCAGTGTTCTAACAGATTCCAGTATATTGCGGTTAATGTCCATTAGCTCCTTAAATTCCTGTTTGGCTCTACTGAGTTCTAATACCAACTCATCCTTTTCTGACAGCGCTTTGTTCTTGTCATCTAGTTCTAAGACATATTTCAAATATATATATATATATATATATATATATATATATATATATATATATATATATATATATATATATATATATATATATATATATATATATATATATATATATATATATATATATATATATATATTTATATATAAACGCACAAATTCATTTAGTTGAATATTTCAAAATCTATTGATTTTCGAGACACAGTATACATGTGAAAGCTTTATAATTTTTTCCGCTCTACAACATGGTATCTCCAAATTTCATTTCTGACGTCTCGTCTTCCGGGCACTTCTATCGACATAATTTTTTTAAATTCGGACCTGGATTTTTTCTTTCAGATTTTAGTAGGAAATTCAATTTGTTACACAACTATGTATTATACGAATATGGTTCCTTACGTTTCTATCAAAAACTCCATCATCGGAAAATTATTAAAAAAATGTCTTTTATACGGCCCTGTTTTTTTGGCATACCTTTCATAAATTAAAATAAAGGGTCAAACTTTAAATAAGTTTTAAAAAAAGGTGGTGTTGCAAAGAAAATAAAATAAAGGTTAATATGTGAATTTATTACCTACTACGCAGTATTATTGTTTCTGTTTTTCTGAGAAAATTTCCCCGTTATTAATATTTCTGTAATGTAAGTGTCTTAAAAAAGTATTGCAGAGTAATTAATAAAAATACGTAGTAAATCGATCCAAGTAGATCCCTTAAAAAGTTAAAACATCAAAGTGTACTACCTTTTATAATATGTACTAGTGAGACGTCTTTCCGAGAGAAGGTTTCGAAAACAATTTAAAAAATCAACAGATATTTATCATGTGTCAATTTTATGTCAGTTTATTACAAATTGGGTCATTTGACAACTTCTACATTTTTAAAATGGGGTAACGAAGAGACAGATATGATATTTGTTTATGCGAGGGCATTTCGTAATGTTTGCAAAATACGAAAAAAAGTCGCCCTTGATAATAGTTTCTGCCTCAAAAATGAATAAGGTTGGCGTTATAAAAAATTAAATTTTTTATACAGAGGGCATAAAAAATACTAAAATCAGTAAAAATATCTCATTCTGCAAGATACGAAAAAAGTCACTCAGTTAAGAACTGGAAAAACGAGACTTTTTAGAAAAATATATTTTACAGAAACAGAACTACAAAATGCATTTTAGTTATATTTATAAGTTTTGAAATGCTTACGCTGCATGAGAACGAAAAGATAAAAGTGTAAAAACGCATAATTGCTTTTTTCACGGAACATAACTCACCCCCTCTTAGTTTAAAGCCCTTAAAAGACGTGTTTTCAAAAATGTGCAAAAAAGTTTAAAGATAATTATTGTTTTAGAAAATTTTATTATTTTCTTCAACATTTAGATCATCTGAGTTTGCATTTAATTGTTTTTTGTTCTTAGACTCCTACAAATTTTTTATATATAATTGTTCACAGCATGACACGTATCGCCGGTATAAGTATCTATAATGTTTGCTTTCCTATAATAAAAGTATCAATATGAATGATTTCGAAATGTTTGCTTGGTGTTTCTGTTAGTACCAAAAGTTGATCGGGTGGTCTTCGGTTATATTTTGACCTTTGACAGATCTCACAATTACTAATGTATTTTGTTACGTCTGACTTAAGAGATTTCCAATAATAATTGGCTTTTAAAAATTTGCTCGATTCCCTGTGGTTGGTTTGCTTTCATGAGGATATTTAATTAATAATTCCCTTTCGTCTGGTCTGGCGTTATTGATTAATTTTGAGCACTCTATTTTTAAGTTTTTGATATGGTTATTCATATTTTGTTGAAAAGATGTTCCAAGTTTTTCGAAAAGAAATAAACATATTATGTTGTTTGGTTTGTCATAATTTCTTTTAAGTTCTATATTTCTCGTCTTCGTCTAATACAGCAATGTCCCAGTGATTTTCGTTTGTACTATGTACTGTTTGGTATTTCCCTAATTTATTGAGAGTATCTGATAGATTTGGTAAAGGAAATTTATCATCTATCGAGCGTGCATTAATTTTACCAAAATCGCAAACAATGCGCCATTTCCGTTTACCGAATGCGTCCATCTTCTTTGGAACGATCTAAATTGGACTACTCCACGGTGAGTTTAATATTTGAATAATTATGTAACATTTTATTTATTGGAGTTTTAACCTCTTTTATGAATTTCGGGGTATCGATAAGTTTTCGTGTATATATGCGAGTCATTAGTTACATTTTTTTTGTTTGATTTGATTGGCAAATGTAAAAGGGATGCACTCACAAGTTTCGGATAGCTTTGTATTCTTCTTGGTTACAATGTGTCATCATGGTAATTTTTTAAAATTTAGTTATTGTATGTTGTCATTTAATTTGTTATCAGTTTCCATTTTTTCTATGAAATTGTTTTCTACTTCATTTATAATTTCAATGTCTACAGGATTAAGTATTTTTATTTTAACCGGATTTTAGCGACTATTCGTAATTACAGTAGTCAATGATTTGTACTAAGCCCTCTGGCATTTCTGCGCAACCAAAGTTCGTATATTTTAAAATACCTAAACTGTTTGATTAATTAACACGTAGCAAGGTAAGGAATTGTTATATATTATATAAAGGCAAAGTTACGAATTGAGTATCTGAAGAACAATTTTTAATTTTTTATTAGTTCCAACACGGAAGTCAATTTCGGGTATAAAAATTACTGGGAGATCGGAATTGGAGTAATTATTTCAAAGTATTATATTTGGTTGTTTGAAGCCTGGTTCTCTTGAAAATTTCTTCATTTAAGTTAAATTGATTTTCGTAAGGGTTATTTTCTAAACAAGAAAATTCAGGATTTGAGTCATTACACGAAATTGTGTGTTATCTTCTGGATAATAGTATTGAAATTCGTCATTCTGAATTTGAAAAATTCGTTTTGGTCATTATCGATATTGGCCGGTCCGACTGATTGATTAAATAGCTCTTCTACAACAATATTACGTTGCGAAAATTGTGGTTGGTTTCTTCTAAGAATAGTATTTCCTGAAGAAGTATCCATTGACTCAGGTTTTTTCTGGCGTGATATTCCGGGAGAAGTTGGACGTTGGAATTCAGGGTTAAATGCTGGTCTAGGGGTAAAATTATTTATTTGCATAAAATTTTGTATTTGTTAAATTCGGTATTATCTAAAATTAGGTGTAGGTTCTCTAAATTTACCAAAACCCATGAAATGTTAATATCCAATATAATTTGAAAATTGCTGCGTAGGGTAATTTGAAATGTTTTCCTCACATTAACAGGATAATGTATCTGTGGAGGAATATTTATTAAATTTTGTTTTTGCTTATAAAAATTTTAATTTTTGGATAATAGATTACTACGGTTCTTATAATATATAAAATTTAATTTACTGTTTTTTTTAATCTAACTACAAGTTGCATATGGTAATTCAAACTAGTTATAAATGTGTTTAAGTCTAATTTCCCGTATTCGATAATTTTAAAAAACTTTGTAGCATGTGATTCATTACTTAGATTTAATTTCGAAAATAACAAACTACGAGTATCTTGTAGATGTAGGCCAAATTGTTGCGGAGATTCATTTTTTTTCAGGTTTTGAGGTAATTATATCTTGAACGACACAATAAGTCGATCTATGATCTAAGAAAGTGGAAATTATTGCTGATTTCACTGATGGCCAAGTATTTAATTCTATTCGTGTGCAAATAATATCGACTGCCCTTCCAACTAGTTTACTGAAAATGACATCGTGCAAACAAATATTTATAGCTGCATTTTCGTTGGTTCTATTTCTATGGGTATTACAGAAATTATCACATGCGTTAATAAATCTGTTTATTTGTTTTGGATTCCCATCTTATAAAGAATATTATCTGCTTGATGTTGACTGTAAATTAGGTCGGCAGACATTACTTCTAATATTTGAACTAAATTTGAAAAAGGAGTTGAATTTTCTTGACAAGTTAAATTTCCAAAAGATAATATTAAATCTTCCAGTTTACGGTATTACAGGGGACAATAATATTAATAATTAAGGTAACGTAAAAATAAAAGGAAAATTGTAAGCAAGCACTTACAGCAATGTACTGAAAATTATTCCAATTTTTATCTTAGACTAGGGTCCAATAGGATAGGCGATATGGTCCTTTCCCTGGCTGGCAGTTATGAATTTGGAATGATGCTTGTTCCCAAAACTCGCACCAATAGAACCCTGGTCATTTGGACTTCTTTGTACACTCTGATGATTGTTTTTTGATTGTTCGTTTTTGCCACAATATACACGATGCGCGATTGTTGGCAAAATCCGACCCGACTGCGCCAGTTAACAACTCAAAAAACGAGTCTTTATTTAAAAAAAATGCTTTACATGATAGTACAGAGAGAACTGTCTACAAAATGCATTTTAATTACATTTTTACGTTTTAAAATGCTTACGCTGTATTAGAACGAAACGATGTAAGTCTAAGAAGTATAACTTTAGATTGTGTAAAAGTCCATAATTTCATTTCTCACAGGAACCTAACTACTCTTATTAAAAGTGTTTGCTTCAAAAATTAATAAGGTTCGCGTTATCAAAAATTAAATTTTGTATACAAGGGGCATAAAAATACAAAAATGTTATTTTGCTTAAGGGTAAAAATCTCTTATTTTGCAAGATACGAAGAAGAGTCACTCTTGAAAGTTTTTACTTTAAAAGTGAATAAGGTTTAAAAGTTTAATTTTTTTTACAGGGGGCATAAAAAATTCAAAAATGTTATTTTGCGTGAGAGTAAAAATGTCTCATTTTACGATACGGAAAAAAGTCAGTCTTGATAAAAGCTTTTGCTCCAAAAATGAATAAGGTTCGCGTTATCAAAAATTGAATTTTTTATATAGGGGACATAAAAAATACAAAAATGTTGTTTTGCATAAAAAGCATACCTCGTTTATAATTTTCTCTCAAAAGTAGAAATATTAAATATATTTTGACGTTGATAGTATTTGATAGTATCAGTTTTATCACATTACTTTTTAAAGTCCCAAATATTCGCAAGCACCCTTTAATCAGAATACCTACTAGTTTCTAAAATAATTATGACAATTAACGACGTACTTGTGAATGTCTTTATTTCATGAAATAATTCTCATTTAATGTAAAATGGTTCTCATCAAAATTAATTAAATAATTGTAATTCAAAAATACGTCTTATTCAAGTGTAATTTTAAAATAATACAAACATTTAATTAAGCTAAAAAGAATTAAACTAAGCAGTACGATAAAAATATCAAAATTCAAAAATTCCACCGCCATATTCAACACATTTTTCTAACTGATTCCTTAGATATCTGAAGAAATTTCTGATTTCTTCCTGGGATATTGAATGGATAGCCTGGGTAATTCTGCCTTTTAGCACTTCAATATCATTTATTATTGGAACAACGTAAACAATTTGTTTTAAACGGCCCCATAGAAACATGCCGGCCGCAGTTAGGTCAGGGCTCCTTGGGGGCCACACAATTGGGCCGTTTCTTCCAGTCGATCTTGTACCAAATTTGCGGCTAGCCATTTTGTTACTTCACGAGCGCAATGTGCTGGACAGCCATCCTGTTGAAAATACATTTTTTAGCGAAAATTTAATGGCAAATTTTTTAAGTTCATTGCTAATAAATGTATCCAGCATTTTGTAAGTACGATACACGTTCACTTTTGTATAATATTGTCTTCGCGTCATTATTCTAAATTCGGGGTTTTCTCGAAATCAGTACCTGATGTGCTGGGATGCTGCAATTCCATTAGTAGAAAATGTGCATTCATCAGAAAATATAATAAACTTATAAAAATCAATATTTTCCTTTAAAATTGTATGTCCTACTCACAAACAAAAATCTAGTCTTTTCGCTTCATCTCTCTGTTCCAACGTATGATTAAAGTGGGGTTTCAACGGTAATATTTTATTTTCTTTTAAAACCGTTTGAATATTACTTTTTTCATAACTTCCAATTCTTTTTAAGATCCAAAACAAAACCAGTTCTTAACTTTTTTTATTACATTGTTGATTGCCATCCGGGTTATTGGTGCGCCTTCAAATTTCTCGCTAAATTGTTCGTAGCGGTATGATACTTGATCATCCCAGTAACACTTTATTATAAAAATCCTTTGCTCAGTAGATAGCATTTTGATAATTTACATTCAATGATAATTATTGCATAAAATAAAGACATTCACAAGTATGTAGTGTCATAATTATTTTAGAAATTAGTAGGTACTGGGACTTTAAATAGTAATGTGATAAAACCTCGGATAAAACTAATACTCTTAATTTTAAATCTTGTATTTCTGCTTGGAGTTTAATTCAAAACATGTTTAATACTTGCACTTTTGTAAGAAAATTATAAACGAGGTATGCGTTTTTATGTAAAACAAGATTTTTATATTTTTTATGTCCCTTGTAAAACAAAATAAATTTTTGATAACACGAACCTTATTCATTTTTGAAGCAAAAAGTTTTATCAAGAGTGACTTTTTTCGTATCTTGCAAAATGATATATTTTTACTTTTACGCAAAATATCATTTTTGTATTTTTTATATATATATTGTATAAAAAAAAATTTGATAACCCCAACCTTATTCAATTTTTTTTATCAAGAGTGACTTTTTCATATATTGCAAAATGAGACGTTTTTACTCTTACGCAAAATAACCTTTTGTATTTTTTATGCCCCTTGTATAAAAAATTAAATTTTTGATAACGGGAACCTTATTGATTTTTAAAGCAAAAGCTTTTTATCAAGAGTGACTTTTTTGATATCTTTCAATTCTTAGTCCGTTAGACCTCTTGTAAAGTCTATATCTAAATAAATGAAAGAGTATAAATTAGGGGCTTGAGATCTTTAACTACATTTTTTACTAGTTTATGGAAAAATTCTGTCGGATCAAAATTAATTTTTTCAAATTTATCGGAAGTTAAAAAGTTTAATGTTTTAGAAATATATTGATCTTTGTTCATAACTATAATAGTTTTTCCATTATCTGCTCTCGTGAAAATTAGGTTATGTATGTTACTATTATTATGTATTGATTTTACTATAGAGTAATCATTAGTGAGATGACCATTATTATTATCAAAATTTGGTTGTATTTGACAATAGGTATTCATAAGTTGCATATTGTGTGCTGCTAATTCACATTCAACTCCTAATTGTTCCATATTGTTTTTACAATCTTACATTAAGGTTATAACTAAAATCTTTCTTTAAGAAATTAAATTCTTCTATTGTAAAATTAACAAATCCATGGTGTTTTTATTATTATTATTAATATTAATATAATCTTTATTACTTCTTAATTTATTTAGTTGCCCACTTTAAATCTTTATGAATAATACAATCTACATGATCTCTTGTTCACTATGGATTACCTTCAGATAAACATTGTAAATGTCTCTGTTATCGTATTGAATTTTTTGGTCTTGACAAATCCACTTCCTTAGTCCATAGTATTGAGCTGCTCTAGCGGACTGGGTCTTCTCAGTTTTTAACTTCATGTATTTTGGAAAAACACTGAACTTCAAGCATTGATTCATAAACGTGTTTTGTGTATAAACTCTTGATTTAAGCAGAAGATTAAAATATCACAAGACGTATATAGGCCGAATACCTACTAATAAGTTCAAAGAAAATAAATTTCATACTTTCACTTATCCAGGAAAAATAACTTCAAATGTTGCAAAGTGTTTTAAAAATAAAGATGCAACTGTTGCTTTTAGGAATAACAAAAGTCTTGGTAGATATGCCAAAAACAATAAGACGAAAACCAACAAACAGAATAAATCCGGTGTTTACAAGTTAAATTGTGGAACTTGTTCAAAATTTTATATTGGACAAACCGGCAGAACGTTTAAAAACAATTAATGATTTGATGATTTGTTGATTTAATACCTAGTTTGTGTGTTACACTTTTATTTAAGATCTAACATCTGATAAAGCTACGATGTTGGCGACATGATTCCCATGCTTTTTAATTTTTGTGAAATAAATTAAGTGAAAATTCGTTTACTTAGTTAAAAATTGATTTCCATCAAGTAACGGATGGTTTGTTCAATATTTAATACTTATTTATTTATTTTTTAATAAAAACGAAACTAAGAAAAACCTCTTTTATTCCTATATCGCCCTTTCTAAAAATAAATAGAATATGAATAAGAAGAAGAAAAATAAAATGATTACTTATGAGCAAGCGGCTTTTGTCGCTTGTCAAATTTTTTTTAGTTAGAAAAATTATGTTCTTTTCAGTTATTTCAATTAATTTAATAAAAATAATCTATTTCTTTTTAGAAAAGCAATATAGAAAAAGAACAAAGGGGGTTTCTCAGTTTCGTTTTTATTAAAAAGTAAATAACTATGTATTAACTTAATATATAACCCAATTCAAAAATATTTTACATTAAATTGTGGAAACTGGATGAACTTTGCAACAAGTTGGGCGCGTTTTTTTGGATTCATTTGTGTTTATGACTTTATCAAAAATAAATAGTTTAATTCAGGTGTGCTTATATTCGGTAAAATGAAAAAGTATCAAATTAAAAAAAAAAATCTAGAAAAACTTAATGTCAACCTATAGAGCTGAAATTTGGCACATAGCTATGAAATCTAAAAGAATCATTTCCTTTACCATTTTTGAACTTTTTAAGAAGAAATGCAGCTCTTTGCCATTTAAAAAAAGTCAAATTTGTAAATAAGGTAGATCACCTAACTAACTTTTTAATTGTTATTTTACATTATTTTTCAAGCAAAAACTTTTTGTCAACTCAAACTTTACTTAAGCCAATTGTTAAATAAAAGCCGTGTCTCGAATTTTTCTTATCTGATTTAAATGCTATTTTCTAACAAACTTAATAAATTATTATTTAAATATATATATATATATATATATATATATATATATATATATATATATATATGTATATATATATATTTACATTTTCATTACGGGTGTATATTCGCCTCTTTCGTTCCGAACGGAATAGTTTTGCCAAAATCGCATTTGGCATTTTTGAAGCTTTGTTTTTGGCGTCCGAATAGAGCCTGAAGTATTAGGGACTACGAAGCTTAGTTTTATACCCCAACATGGGATTATATCTGAGTGGTGGTGCAATATTATTTATATTTTGCAGATTTTTCGATGATTGTCTTCTATACGGTTGGTAGTTTTAATGATTCGTCCCTTTTGTATAGTTCGCCTTGTTTTTCAATGTCTAAGGCTTCTCGAATTATTCTGCTTTTATAATGCTCTATATTGGCAATCTCTTTACACCCTTCGAAATGTATTTTGTGGCCTGTTTTCTGATAAGGTAAGAAAAGGGGCGAGGTGCGAGTCAAAATAAGTTGGAAAACCACGGGGTATATAACATTCCGTGGCAGGACTGTAAAAAGTTGTACGTTGGGTGAGTAGAAGTATAAAATATAAAAATATATATAAATATATATATATATATATATATATATATATTATATATATTATATATATATATATATATATATATATATATATATATATATATATATATATATATATATATATATATATATATATATATATATATATATATATATATATATATATATATATATATATATATATATATATATATATATATATATATATATATATATATATATATATATATATATATATATATATATATATATATATATATATATATATATATATATATATATATATATATATATATATATATATATATATATATATATATATATATATATATATATATATATATATATATATATATATATATATATATATATATATATATATATATATATATATATATATATATATATATATATATATATATATATATATATATATATATATATATATATATATATATATATATATATATATATATATATATATATATATATATATATATATATATATATATATATATATATATATATACATATACAGGATATATATATATATATATATATAAGTTCGGTATATATATATATATATTTAAGAACTATATAGTTGATGTGATACAGTGTGATGTGAAAATAACGCCTAAATCAATTTAGTGGAATATTTCAAAAACTGTTAATTTTCGAGACAAAGTTTAAATTGGAAAGTTTTATATTTTTTTTTCGCTCTACAACGCGGTATCTTTAAATTTTGATTCTGAAGTTTCATAATCTGGCCACCAGTATCAACCTAATTTTTTTCAATACGAACCTGGATTTTTAGTTTCCGGTTTTGAAAGGAAATTGAATTTGCTACACAACCATGTATTGCACGCATATGGCTCACTACGTTTCTATCCTGAAAATCCATCATCGGGAAATAAAAAAATTACCTGTGTACGGTCCTGTCTCTTTTCTTGTACTTTTTCTAAATTCAAATATTTGACATTTTTACAAGAAAAATATTGTTAAATAGTGAAAGCAAACGTACTACAAAATTCAATTTTAATAAACGGAAACTCTAAAATCTTCAAATAAATTAACAGGAACGATTCAAATTTTTATTTAAACATAAACTTTAAAACATTTAAAGAAAATAAAGGAAAAACTATTCACGATAAACGAAACTATTATATGTGTTGGAAATGACCACCATTATTTCGTAAACATTTTTGTGCATTTACAATAACCTTTTTTTGAATATTTTCTAACATTCTAGGATTAATTTCGTTTTTAATTTATTTAGTTGCCCACTTTAAATCTTTATGAATAATACAATCTACATGATCTCTTGTTCACTATGGATTACCTTCAGATAAACATTGTAAATGTCTCTGTTATCGTATTGAATTTTTTGGTCTTGACAAATCCACTTCCTTAGTCCATAGTATTGAGCTGCTCTAGCGGACTGGGTCTTCTCAGTTTTTAACTTCATGTATTTTGGAAAAACACTGAACTTCAAGCATTGATTCATAAACGTGTTTTGTGTATAAACTCTTGATTTAAGCAGAAGATTAAAATATCACAAGACGTATATAGGCCGAATACCTACTAATAAGTTCAAAGAAAATAAATTTCATACTTTCACTTATCCAGGAAAAATAACTTCAAATGTTGCAAAGTGTTTTAAAAATAAAGATGCAACTGTTGCTTTTAGGAATAACAAAAGTCTTGGTAGATATGCCAAAAACAATAAGACGAAAACCAACAAACAGAATAAATCCGGTGTTTACAAGTTAAATTGTGGAACTTGTTCAAAATTTTATATTGGACAAACCGGCAGAACGTTTAAAAACAATTAATGATTTGATGATTTGTTGATTTAATACCTAGTTTGTGTGTTACACTTTTATTTAAGATCTAACATCTGATAAAGCTACGATGTTGGCGACATGATTCCCATGCTTTTTAATTTTTGTGAAATAAATTAAGTGAAAATTCGTTTACTTAGTTAAAAATTGATTTCCATCAAGTAACGGATGGTTTGTTCAATATTTAATACTTATTTATTTATTTTTTAATAAAAACGAAACTAAGAAAAACCTCTTTTATTCCTATATCGCCCTTTCTAAAAATAAATAGAATATGAATAAGAAGAAGAAAAATAAAATGATTACTTATGAGCAAGCGGCTTTTGTCGCTTGTCAAATTTTTTTTAGTTAGAAAAATTATGTTCTTTTCAGTTATTTCAATTAATTTAATAAAAATAATCTATTTCTTTTTAGAAAAGCAATATAGAAAAAGAACAAAGGGGGTTTCTCAGTTTCGTTTTTATTAAAAAGTAAATAACTATGTATTAACTTAATATATAACCCAATTCAGGATACAGGATGTCTTAAATAGCGTGTGCCACCGTTGCTATCTTCGAAACGGTAAGTGCTACGAGTTCGGTTAAATTAGAGAAAAGTTGTCTTTTTTAGTACTCATTTAAGAACTTTTTACCGTGTTGCCAAAATCCTGTTAGTTGATGTGATACAGTGTGATGTGAAAATAACGCCTAAATCAATTTAGTGGAATATTTCAAAAACTGTTAATTTTCGAGACAAAGTTTAAATTGGAAAGTTTTATATTTTTTTTTCGCTCTACAACGCGGTATCTTTAAATTTTGATTCTGAAGTTTCATAATCTGGCCACCAGTATCAACCTAATTTTTTTCAATACGAACCTGGATTTTTAGTTTCCGGTTTTGAAAGGAAATTAAATTTGCTACACAACCATGTATTGCACGCATATGGCTCACTACGTTTCTATCCTGAAAATCCATCATCGGGAAATAAAAAAATTACCTGTGTACGGTCCTGTCTCTTTTCTTGTACTTTTTCTAAATTCAAATATTTGACATTTTTACAAGAAAAATATTGTTAAATAGTGAAAGCAAAAGTACTACAAAATTCAATTTTAATAAACGGAAACTCTAAAATCTTCAAATAAATTAACAGGAACGATTCAAATTTTTATTTAAACATAAACTTTAAAACATTTAAAGAAAATAAAGGAAAAACTATTCACGATAAACGAAACTATTATATGTGTTGGAAATGACCACCATTATTTCGTAAACATTTTTGTGCATTTACAATAACCTTTTTTTGAATATTTTCTAACATTCTAGGATTAATTTCGTTACATGCCTGTCGAATTCTTATAATCAGGTCATCTAAATTCTGTGGGGTAGTTCGATACACCTTGTCTTTAATAATACCCCATATGGAGAAATCCATTGGGGTAATATCAGGTGATCGCGCTGGCCAGTTTATAGGCCCGTTGTTACCAATCCATCTTTTGGGTTTAAAATTGTTTAAAAATCTTACACATCGACGGTCTCGATGGGCGGGAGCACCATCTTGTTGGAAGTATTTAAAATTAAGAAGAATATCTAATGGAAGGTTATCTAGAAGATCTTGGAGAGAAGTGGATAAAAAGTCAAGGTAAATAAAACCAGTCATATTTTCTTGAAAAAAGAATGGACCCACCAGTTTTCTGTCTAAAATCCCAAGCCACACATTGATACCAAACTTTTCTTGGAAAGCTGTTTCACGGTGAAAATGTTCATTGCTTTGAGTCCACCGGTAATGTATATTACGATTGAACCATCCATTGTTGCAATATCTACTTTCATCCGACCATAAGATTTTTTTACAAATGTCGGGGTCTTGCCTTCGACGCCTTAAAAGCCAACGGCAAAATATCCTTCTCCTTGCGTAGTCAGTTGGCCTTAAATGCTGCACTTTTCTACAGCGATAGTGCCTAAATCTATTGCGGTGTAGTATTTTTTTGCTGAATCTTTTGATACACCAGTTTGTCTTTCTATTTCCTTTAAGGAAACTTCCCCGCTGTTAACATTTTTGTAATGTACATATCCTAAAATATATTTTATATTTAAAGTTTCGTGTTTGGGCCAGCACCATCAATTTCATTATTTTTTAAATACCGACCTTCAATTGTCTTACTTCTTCAAGTACTTTAATCCATAATGTCGTACCTAACATAATAACAGTTAAATTAATAATAAAAAATGGAGGGATAACTTTATGAGGAGTGTTTGTATTATTAAGTATATGGAAAGTTTGATACATGTTTTACTTTTCTCGCAAGAGGAAAGTATTTTTATGTCAAAATTAGACTGATTATGGTAATTCAAAAGTCTATTTTATAGTGCGCAAAAAAATATCATAATATGTTATTTTAGATTACAACAGTCATTGCATTGTACAGGTATATTCAAAATAACACTACCATAATTTATTATTTTTAATTCTTACTTTCCGGTAAAAAGCTAGACTCTTTATGGCCGGTAAATAGCTTATTACACCACTAAAACGTTGTTTCGCAACGCCTGGTAGCGCGCCGGCGCCGTTAGGTTTTTAAAGTCGAACGTCATTTTGACAGATAAAACAACGTCTAGGAATTAGGTTTTTATTAATTAATAAAATATTATAACGACAGTATGAAATAAAATAATATAAGATGAAAGCCCGTTAGATGTTATTAGAGTACGAGAAATACAAACGAAGTCATATACCAGCCATATAACGTTAATTATTACTACAAAAAGGAAATATTTTTACACTAACTGAATATCTTGATTCATTGTTAAAAACATCCCGTTTTAATTAGGTCTGTATTACTCATATCTTTTGCAAATCA
>JAUTXW010003693.1:295000-347500 GCA_030620095.1 Kuschelorhynchus macadamiae | reverse complement strand
AGTCTGTATCGGTGTATTCTGGTAAGCTTGAACTTCTAAAGAAATCAGTCTTTTGAAACGGAGCAATAATGCTAATATACTTTTGTAGGCTATGAACCTACACTGCTAATAAAATATATCTGCGGCAATACCGGCACTTCTGGGGTGTCACGGTAGTTGCTGATATAGTCGCACTCTTTACAGCACTACTGGCAACGCAGCGATGGTCTCCCCGAAGTCTCGTCACATCGACATTAGCGGCTCAGAGCTCAGGGCGGATTTGGAAAGTATAGCTGAGAGCATGGTTAGTCGAGTGGAAGAAACTCGTTTGGATAGTCAATCGGGTAACAGTTTGACTGTCAGCATGAAAGACAAACGATTCAAGTCACGAATCCCACAACGCATGTGTAATTGACGACAGCGGAAATAGGAGGTGGGAAGAAAAGATGTTACAGGAACGGGATTTGGAAAAAGCAAAATGACCTGAATTAAGTCTATTGTAGATTTCTGTGACAAGGAATAGCTTAATAGAATGATATTTTTACAGTAATATATATGTATCATCACGGTAAAAAATAATATAATAAGTTCAAGTTATTCCGGGGTTAAATATGTATAGATTACGGATTACCGATGTAGATAATCGTAAATAAGAATTTAACAGATCTCTAGTAATTCAAAGTAAATACTGGTGAAATTATTGTATGAAATGTATGGGTTGCCTAGTTCTAGACTATATCGAAAAGAATTTCCTTGTCTGTGCTTTGAAGCCTTTAGCCCAGACCGAGGCTTACCTAGTCAAAAGTCTTGGTCCCGATTTTGATATTTACTAGAGTGTCAAAGTGTTTTTAAACAATATAAATAATTCAATATTGTTATAACTTTTAAACAAAATAAATTATTGATAAATGCTTTTCTGTATTTTTTGGGCATTTTTTGAAAAAACCGTACAGTATCTCTGTGGACGAAGTTATTTATTTATTTATATTTTAAAAATCTCACATCGTAATTCGATTATGTGTACCAGTTTGAAACTCATTTCGATGATTATATTCACGTTTTAAACTTCAGCATAACCATTGTCGGTGGTTTTATTAATCAAGAATTGTCAATAAAAATGGATGGTACTTTAAATGGATTTTGAATGCCTGCTAAACTTGAAAATTGTTATATCGCCTAATAAAAACCATATATTGTATTATTAATACTCTTTATGGGCTTTATAGGAGTATTGTAATCTCAAAAATTTTCGAAAAATATAAATTGGGTGTTTTCGACGTTTTATAGCTCCAAGCAGCCCCCACATTCAACACGTCAAAGGCGTTTTATTTTGTTTTTTTTTAACTGTACTCTATTATGAAACTGAAAGTGAAAACAATTTCTATTGTAAACGCATTAGTTGTTTTTAAACGTTGAAACACATCAAATTTCTTTCATTATTTTATATATAAAAACTTTTTTCATTATTCAAAAGCGTTTAGCTTTTTAAACAAGCAAGTATTTAATGCATGTGGGGAGTACATCTTAGGGATGACAATTATTTTTGACATACCTATACAAAGATCTAAAAGTTACGAGTTAATGAGGGGGCCAGCTAACTGTGGACAGAAAAACAAAACATGATGGTCGGTGAGAGCGCTATTATCGGCAGGGTTGATAATTCACGGTTCTCTAAAGTATTTTACAGCTGCTAGGGGATATTTATGTAACTGTTTGGTAATTTTTTATTTTTAGCATGTAGATTGTGTTAACTATTATTTCAGATTGATGCAATATGAAATTATAGAACGCAAAAAAAATAGGTGTAATAAAAGGTTGTTACCCCGAGACCTTAACGAAACTCTGACGACAGTGTTTTACAGGTATTATAGACTACATATTAAAGTAAACGTAATAGGAATTGACTGTGATGTAATTCAGGTTAAAAGGACGTATGTCTTGGAAAAATTTCATCACCAACACTGTAGTGACAGTTAAGGTGCATCGCATCTTATTAAGAGGTGATGAATGCGTTCAGAAATCCTTTTCTTATAAATAAGTTCAGAATTAGTATACCTTTTGTGTATTAATATATGTTTATATTAATTTTGTATGCATTTAATTTTCTACTAAAAACCATTCTTGCTTTAAATTAGATCTTTTTACGCTGAGCTTCACCAAAAAGAATTTTTGTAACAAACCGAGGTAATAGATAATGCCTTACTTATTATAACAACAATTTGTTAGGTAATAAATACAATAATTATTTAAACAAATTACAGAGTATTAGAGCATAGGTATAAGAAAATGGTATACAATCACAACAGTAAAGTTAATTTAGAAACAGCGTAACAAGTTCTGGTAATGAATTACTGTTATTTATTTCACTAAAACATTCTTACTATTAGTTTGTCACGAAAAAAGGTAAACCCGTTCTAAAGGAAAAGAAATTAGAAAATTAAGGTACATACATAAACGAAAACTGTTAATCTCAAACTTTGCATTAGTACCGAGAAAACATTATTTATTCAAGCTACTGAAGTTTTATTGTATTTACAATTTATCAATAAATATATAATTTTAATTAAGCTATTAAATCAAAACTATTTACAGATATAATTATAAATAAGAGCACTACAACAATGGGCTAATGAGGGAATGTGACATACTATAAGTAAACCAAACTACTTTGTATCAAAATACCGAACCACAATTTCTGATTTTATGAAGATTAAAATGAGGGATATTGAGGTAGTAAATATGAATAAATCGATTTTAGCGGACTGTATATGTTGGAAACAATGAATTTAATTAGCAAAATTAATGAATTGATGAATATTTATCCCTAAAGATACACAACTGCTTACCTGTCACAGTAAATCAGAATAATTCCGGCAGACGGATTACTCAATTCACCCTAGAAGAACATCACGCCACATTAACTTCACTAACATCCAGTTTTTTCGGGAAAATCGACCCGAATAAATGCCGAATGCCGGCCGCAAGACAAGTGAGACGAGATTAAAGGTCGGTACTACGTGAACCCTTTTAAAGTACTGTCTCGCGTAAAGCGATCCTACCCTTGCGTGGATAGCAAGGGATTTTGCGCGTTCTCGACGAATCGGCGTTACAATTGTGTATGTTGTTTTGTTATAAAATACAAAAAAAAATTTCGGACTTCAGAAATTGGAAATCAATTGATAATCAAATTTATAAACACAAAGAAAGAGAAAAAAAAGCAGAGTTTCTCAAACATTTACCCCACCAAAACTAAAATAGGAAAAAAAAATTATAAATCTTATAAAGAGTAAATAATTAAAAGAAATGAAAAAAATTAGTTGCCTGGCAAAAGACATATCGTTAGAACAGGCCTTTGTAAAAACCGCAGGCCGTCTTTAAGGTTACCACGCGAGCTACGTTATCTTGCTCTGGGTGCAATTTGACTATTCTATTCAATTCCCAATGGAGAGGAGTCGTTTATTCATTTTTAATGAGAACAAGAGCGCCTTCATTAATGGGGGATGACGATTTTGTCCATTTGGACTTTTGTTGAAGAGAGTTAATGTATTTGGTGGACCACCGTTTCCAGAAATCACTCTGGATTCTCTGATTTCCCAACGATTTATCCGCCTCAGGTTTAAATGACTAAAATCAGGATCTGGAATGGAGCTGTTTAAAGGCTCGAGAACTAAAAAATAACCGGGGGTCAGAGGCTGAAGGTCATTAGGATCTTCGCTCATAGCACACATGGGCCTTGAATTTAGTATCGCTTCTATTTGCGTCAGAATGGTACAGAACTCTTCAAAAGAAAAGGCCCTAGTTTCTAAAACACGATTAAAGGATTTAACACCCGCTCTGGCAAGTCCATTAAAGCTTGGAGCGCCAGATGGGTTAAAATTCCAAGCGATTGAAAGGTCTTGGGCAGCCCTTTGTGCCAAATCAAGAAACATACTATACACTCCTTTGAAGTTTGTGTCTTGATCACTCGTTAAAGTGATAAATCTGCCTCGTCTAGCAACGAAGCGCCTAAAAGTAGCCAAAAAAGATTTGGCGCTAAGATCAGAAGAGGATTTGGCATTAAGACCAGAAGTGGCCTCTAAATGTATGGCCTTAGTAGCATTAGTACAGCCTTAGCACTCCTGTGCTTGCTCATTAAAATAGAAAATGGACCGGCAAAATCTATACAGATAGAAGAAAATGCTTCGATGAGAAACCCTGAGAGCAGGCAAATCGGCCATATACGGGTTGTATGATTTGGGTTTACATCGGAAACATTTAATGCACCTTGAGAGGCATTTATAAATGGCACTCCGAGGCGAAAGAATCCAAAATTGTTGAAGTAGTAAATCTTGCATCGTTTTAAGTCCCGGTTGCCGATATTTATTATGAGTAAATTCGATTATTAACTCAGTTAGCCTATCGGACTTAGGCAGTAGAATTGGATGTTTGACATCATATGAGAGAATTGCGATTTTTTGAGTTTGCCACCTACTCTTAGTACACCATTGGCGTCCATAAAAGGAGCATGTTTTCTAAAAGGTTTAGGCAGCAAGAAATTTTGGTTTATTTTTGAAATAATATCTGAAAAGAACTCCTGTTGGATGTGTTTTACTATAATTTTAAGTGAAGAATCGATTTCTTGGATGACTTTGTATTTGGAACAAAACGAAGAATTATAATTAAGATTATCCTTAGAATCATCTGCCAACTAGAAAATGTTTCTTATAAAGAAAATAAAAGTCGGAGAAGATATAGACGTCGATAAAACTACAGTGTTTTCCTCCTTCGATACGTCGGGGTCAGTTTGGGAATAAAAATTAGGCTGGGTCGGCCTGAAATCCTTTGCTTGCAAAAGAAACTCTGGACCAGACCACCATATCGTTGTGTCTAAAAGTTGTGCAGGGGTAAGACCGCGACTAGCTTGAATATAGTTAACCTTATTGGCTACAAAAGTCAGTGGTCGGTAAAAAAATAGAGGAAGTGTAAAATGGGCATCGCATGCAAAACACTTTTTGCAAATATCCACTGCTACACAGCCACTTAAATTCAGAAAACCAAGAATTTTTGAAATGAATATTGTAGCATTTAGCTAATTAATGTCTTTTTTAGCACTAATTGTCAGCACACTTGTTTGTCGACCCGTAATTAAAAGGTCCTTTTTGTCATCTTTTTAACGGGAAAATGGAGTTTTTAAGAAACTACAAACAATGTAACTAACGGACCCAAACGAATTCATTTTCAACCACACACATGCGCCACACCTCCAAACAATAAAGTAAAAAGACCGCCGGTAAAAACTGAATACAACGCGATCGCCGCGATCTACTTTACGTATAATATGAACGGAAGCGTTAAACTGCGGCTCTTGCCTAGAGGCGCGGTCTTCCTACATGCGATACTCTCGTTGCCATAGCAACGCATTATTTTCAGGCATTTTCGTTTCTCGCTGGAAGATTTTTACCGATCTCGCACGTGGCTCTTCCGGTAGTGGATCGACACAAACGAGTTTGCTGCCGGTGCTGTGGGCGCACATATGGGTTTGCTTAAGCCGGGCAAGTATATTCTTTCGTTTTGTTTGCCTCTAGGTTTCTGACGAGCGGCCAGCGGCAATACTACGAATGCATTAAATTTAACATTGCAATTATTGATAATTTTTATTGAAATTAATTAGATTTAATATTGAAAATTAGTATATTGTATTAATTTTTGAAGCGTGTTAAAAAATAATTTGTCAGGTTTTTTTTTGGGGAAGAGGCACTTTCCTTACGTTCTCCGAATAGCCGCCACTGACAAAAGTTTTCAATTTGTGAGGGGAAGAAGACAGTCAGGTAAGTGTTACCATGGAATCTGACCACAAGTATAGGGCGTCAGAATTATCAATATCAACATAACTTTCCTTATCAAAAGCAATACGAACCACCAGTAAAACCGCTGCCTTTAGTTCTAGCCAGGCAATGGACTAGGTTTTGAATGGCGCTACTCGACATTTCGAACAAATATGGAATGTTTTTACGAATCCATTTGTTTCCCGCACCCGGAAATACCAAACAGCAGTGTATCCATTTTGCAACGCATCGCCAAAAGCGTGTAGTTCATTTCCGGATATCGAATTAGACTCCACATACCGAGGAATTTTTATATTACGAAGATGAGGCATTTCAGTTTAAAGGTATCCCAAACATCTAAAATCGCTTTAGACGGGGGTTCATCCCAGGAGATTTTGGAATCCCACAAACGTTGCAAAAGGAGTTTTGCAAGTAGGAGGCAAGGAGCAATAAAGCCAAGGGGATCGAAAATTCAAATTATCTCAGATAAAATATTTCTTTTTGTACAGGTACGATCCATAGAGTTATAAGTATATGAAGAAGAACCTTAATAAATGATGGCTCCTCTTTGTCAAAATTACACGAACTTTGAACATAAGAAGATAGAAACAGGCTAAAAGAGAAGGATGATTACTTGCCCATTCGCCCATTACTTCCCAAGAGTCCATCAGCAATATAGAATTGACTGCGAATTGCCTGAGAGCAGCTTTAGGGAAAGAAGTTTCTTCCTGCGCAGCAAGTTCTTTTAAAGTCCTCAAGGCCAAGTATGGCGAGGAAGTAATTCCGTAAACGGCAGTACTTCAGAAATATTCTTGAAGAGGATCGGTTGGTTTGAAACGCCACAAAATTCGTTGATAAGTCTAGATTGTATTGATAGGATGTACAGTAATTTGTCTGTACATCTGCTTTATGTCGCAAATAAAGACGTAGGCGAAAAATCGAAATTTCAGAAGAAGCGAAGGGATATCCTGTTGCACTTTAGGACCTACAATAAAAAGACTAAAGCCCTTAATGTCACGCAAACTAGCGTCGGATGCAACTCTAATTTTATCCAATCAGTTTGAAGACAGCATGGTGGGCAATGTAGTAGCCCGATAAAGATTTACAATCGTCAGGGGGAACTAAAGACATATGACCCTTGTCAAAACAATCTTGCATAAAATTTACATATTTTGTATGCAAGTCAGGGTTTTTTAAGAAACGCCTTTCAAGCATGCCAAAGCGGCGATAAGCTTGAGAGTAGGTGTCAACAACTTTAGGGTTTGCTTGGTGAAATGTAATGGTACTGAAAATCGTGTTGAAGGTTCTCGAAAGGTCAGAGCTTTATAGATTTCCTCACAATGCCTTTCTTCGGGAGAGAAAAACGACTGTTTAGGCAGGTGCTGAATTTCCCAAAATTTGCGTAATGAAATGGTCAAGATTGTCCTCCATTGAAATGTGACAATTCAAAACAAAGTTTGAAGCCTTGCAAGAAACATTTGTTTTTCCCTGTAACACATAATCGGAGATGGTCTCCAAAGCAACAGGCTGGTTAGGATTTTCAACAATACGACCAGATATATATATATATATATATATAAGAGAATATAAGAGGTACCAATAAGCATGTCAATAAGACATGGCGTGTGAAAATTACTATCAGCAAGCTTTAAATATTTGATATGTTCAATTTCAGAAGGATTAATAGGAATCTTAGGCTGGTTAGAACAAACTTTTGGTATGATAATGGCTTCAATCGCTAGCAAGTGGTTGACCATGAGGTTTTATTACACACTGTGTAGAGGTACTTTTAGTGGAAGTAGACATTCCATTTAAACCTTCAACAGGAACAGAAAAGCTTTTACGTTTAAGACCAAGTCGCCGAACGCAGGATTCGGAAATAAAATTTGTCATGGACCCCGAATCAAGAAGTATACGAATTTTCTGAAAATTACCCCGGATGTCTTTGATATCTACTTCGCATGTAGAAAAAATAATAGTTTGCTGAGGCGCAGAAAAGTGGTTCGCAATACAATGAGTATTTATAATTGGCTCTGCAGGATTAATAATTTGTTCAGAACCAGAAAGATGGGGTTTAGAAATGTCTTGAGGAGTGCCCGTATTAGAGGGCCGACCTTGGACTGGAGGCACTGTAGGAGACGTTTTAGTAAAGTGGTATAATATGGCGATTTGCAAAAGGACACTTATGAAATTCGTGAGAAGGGCATAAGAAACACCTTTTGTGACTTCTATTCTCAACATCGGGATCAAGCATTAAATCGAAAAATGATTTTTTACTGTTATTGAAATTTTTCAATGTTCGATAAATCAAGATTATCGTGAATAAGACCGTTATATAGGTCAAAAAAACTAGGCCAGTTTTTGTAATTGCCATAAAAAATGGGTAAATTAAGCCTGGGAAGCTTTACAACAATTTTTGTTGGCTCAGCGAAAGTAGAACTAACTGATGTATTAGCAGATTGAAAAGTTTGATTACTTAATAAGAAATCATGTTTTAAAGATTTTATGCCGTAATAGGCTCTATCTGCGGAAAGCCGCATTTCATCATATTTTGCGAAATCAGTATCCTCAATTAAAAATATGACAGTATTATGCGCTGATTGAAAGTCATTATAAGTGCTATCAACAGAATCTGCTGTCACTAAAAAATTTGATTTTAAAGAATCATCAGAAACGGCTTTCAGCCCTGTTTCGTGTATTTCCTCCAATCGCTTGAGTGCAGTAGTTCGTTTTAAATTAGCTTTAGTTAATTTATCTGACATTTTAAAAATTATATGAAATTAAAATTGGAAATGCGTTAAAAATATTCAAACAAACAAACAAACAAACAAAAGTATGCTTTATTGCCGCAGAAAAATTCTACAATTTTATGGACAAAGCAAAATATACCTAAAAATAAGACATATCAAAACATTAATCGAAAATAATTTCGACAAGTCAGTGCTTTTATTTTTAAAATGTAAATTATCAATTTACCAAATCGTAAAACACACATTAGAATATAGCATAACATTGCAAACAGTAAATGAATCATGATAACCTTATAAAAGTAAACAAACACACATGTACGAGGTGAATAATTTCGATGACATTGAAATCAAAATTGCAACTATGCGACCTTAAACTCTATGTTATTATAGTTATACAAATAATTGTGATGTTAAACAGAAGGTATATTGAACTAGTGCAGAATGTAGTATACAAAAAGAATTAAATTGTTTTTAATCCAATACCTAACAAAAATAATTAAGTTTTAAGTGAATGTTCGACAGTTCTTTTCCCTATATAATGATTTACAAAATTCTATGCTATGAGTTAGGACATGACTCACAAAAGATTTAAGTAAACAAGCGAGTTTAGTGACAATTTAAAGAGACTTACTCACTGAAAAAAAAATCATTAACGCTGTAAAGTGGTCTCTCAATGAGGTATGCTTTGGTGTTTTTTCGAAATTGTGCAAGCATAGGGATAGATTTTAAATGTACTGGCAGATTGTTGTAAAGTTTTATGGCGTTGTAAATAATTGATTTTTTTATTAATTCTGTGGAAGGAATGGGAAGATAAATATCATGCCTAGAGTTTCTGGTAGGGTATACATGTTGTGGCCTTTCTGGGAGGGTGTTTATATGTTTTCTCAGCAAACATACCGTTTCCAAAATAAATAATGCAGGAAGTGTTAATATTTCATGTTTTTTGAAATAGTATTGGCAGTGAGCTCTATTATTTAGACCAAACAAATAACGAATGGCTCTCTTTTGAAGCATAAAAATACTACGAAATTGCTCGGTGGTACAGCAGCCCCAAAAGGGAAGGCCATAGCGGAGGTGGGATTCAAATAAAGAGAAATAAGTAAGTCTGGCAGAAGGAACGTCTAGTTCTTTTGAAACTGATCGAATGGCGAAGCAGGCGGTAGAAAGTTTTTTAGTTAAGGTGTCAATATGATTAGACCATTTTAGGTTGCTATTTATATTTAAACCCAGGAATTTAACCGACTCTACGTATTCAATATTGCTGTTATGTACCTGAAGTGGTTGTAAAGTTCCCTTATAAGATAACGCCACCGTTTTATCGACGTTAAAACAAAGCATATTGGAATCGGACCAAGCCTTAATTATAACCAAGTCTTTGGAGATACTAGAGTGTAAAGACGTTGTATCAAAATCACTCCATGTTATGCTTGTGTCATCAGCAAAAAGGGAGATTCTTCCATTAATTTTAAGGTTCGTGATATCATTAATGTATAACAAAAAAAGAATAGGTCCCAAGACTGAACCTTGAGGAACTCCACTTGTAATCAACTTACAATCAGAATCGGAACCATTAGCCCTTACAAGTTGTTGCCTTTTTCCAAGATAAGATTTGAACCAATTTAAAGAAGTACCACGAATTCCATAAAAATGTAGTTTGTTTATCAGAATTTCATGACTAACACAATCAAAGGCTTTCGCATAGTCACAAAAAACTGAGGCAGTTGGGTGGTTGTTATTGAGAGATGAGTAGACGCCTCTAAGCAACGTGAACATGGCGTCACTGGTGCACTTGTTGGGTAGAAATCCGAACTGCTCCGGGGATATTATCTGATGTTTCAGGAGAAATGGCATAAGACGGTTCTTCAGTAGCCTTTCGATGATTTTTGATAGCACTGGTAGTAGTGCAATTGGGCGATAATTGCAAGAGTTAGTTTTTTCGCCGCCTTTATGAAGTGGAATAATTATAGCTGTTTTAAGGCAATCAGGGAATACACCTTTTATAAAGGACTCATTTATTAATGTTGTAAGGGCCTCTATGACTGGGAGTGGCAAGTTCAGGAATATTCTAATTGATAGGCCATCAGTGCTACACGAAGATTTACTTTTAATATTATGTATTACCTTCAATAGTTCAGTGTTGCTAACGGGACTTAAGAAAAAGCTATCAGCTAAATTTTTTGAAGGAGGGAGAAACGAAAGAGGGTCCAAACTTGGCGAGATACTAGAGGTGACATTTTTGCTTACATTAATAAAATAATCATTTAGATCATTAGCCCCTGGCAAGTTCTGAGTCACAGGGTTTGATTTGTTTCTGAGGTTATTGATGATGGACCAGGTTTCTTTTGAAACGTTATTAGAGTTTGTTAGACGTTTTCGGTAGTGTAATTTTTTTGCTGACTTAATAAGAGTAGTGTAGATCCTCCTATAATTAGAGATATAGTCGAGAATAAGAAAGGAGTCGGTGAATTTTTTTATATATGAGAGCGAGCGCATATTTTTAGCAGAAATTCGTATTCCTTTCGTGGTCCACGGTTTATGCCGCTTAGGTTTGATATTCTTAAGCGGGAAGGCCTTGTTAAAAGCACTTAAAGTTTTATTTAAAAAAGTTCTGAAGTTTGTGTTGACATTATCAGATTCAAAATTCCAATTGGTGTTAAAGCAAATATTATGAAATACTGAGAAATTTGCGGCCGAGAAAATTCTGCCCCGATGGCGAGATCTTGGTAAGGGCCTAATAGGTAAACTAAACCTGGAAATTACCGCCTCGTGATCGGAAAGACCTGAGTTATAGACCTGTGATTGCACCTCTGATGGAGAAAAATCAGACGCCATGTAATCGATGATAGAAGAAGAGTTTTTTGAAATTCTAGTTGGCGAGGATACATGCATTGAAAGACCGAAAGAGTCGAATATAGAAATTAGATATTTCTGGATGGCACAAACAGTAGCATAGTCAATATTAAAGTCTCCGCATAGAATTTTTTTACCTTTAATCGGTAGGCTGTCTAGCAAACTTACCAGGCTATTTAAAAATGATTGTACATCAGAGTTTGGTGATCTATAAATACAAATTACATAAAGATCAAGGTTTTGATTATATACTATAGAGAATTCAAAAGAGCTATCCGCTAACAAATGATCATATTTAGATACCGACATGAAATCTCCATTTAGGGATAGAATCAGTGTTCCCCCATGAGCTGAGTTTTTTCTGTCATATCTAGCTACTGTGGTATACCTCTCAATATAAAAGGGTTCGTTTAGATTCAGCCAGTGCTCAGTAATTGCAACAAGTTGGGGGAACTCCAATTCTTCCAGAAATAGGTACAACTCGTCAGTTTTATTTCTTAGAGAAGCAATATTAATTAGAACCATATTAAGACTAGTAACAACAGGAAGTTTTGAGGAATCTAGTTCCTCAGGACACGTCGTGTTTTCTAAAAATTTTTTTTGGGAGAATTGCTGGTAAAATAATTTTTATGGCATTCTCTGGTCCTCTGAAGATGAATCGATCTCTCCGAAGATATGTAGGATCCATAGGCTGCAAGATCCGCTTCCACTTCTGCTGCGTTAAATCCGTAAGCAGCATGAAAATCGAAATATATCTTGTGTAGGGTTCTATAATCTATAGGAATGCCTTCAGAAGCCAAAAACAGCCTGGTGCTTGTATTTGTAAACCCTTCAAAGTGAATTGGCGCAGGTTCAAATTCAAATATGTGGTATTTCTTCTTTCAATAAATGCTACTATTTTAATATATGCCTGCAAATGATCGATAGACAAGAATAATTATACCTACATAAAAAGTGTATGCAATTTGATGCAAAAAATTTAAAATTGTTACATGTAGTGAAGCCGCAAAATAGATAACAAAATATCGGTAATACAACGTTAAGCGAACCGTACTTGCCAAATAAATGCATCTATGAGTATTATTTGTTAATATTTAAGCGGGATTGAAAATAAGTTACCAGAATTGAAAGTATTAAAGACGTGTTTGAGTACTGTGAAAACAAAAAAAATGTAATAGACAATAGACTGACGCTGGGCGCTAGCCGCCGTCGCGACGTTCCATGTCGTACCTACCAGGTAATGATGTAACTGGCTGTGGCTGCGCGAAGACGGGCGAAATATCCACTGGACAAATGTGGGCAAGCAAAATATAGATCGGATTTGAGAAAAATGGCTGCCAGTGTTCCTGTTTTAAAGCAAAATTAGAATTTTTAAATGGTCAATTCGAAACTTATCCGGTGAAGAAGGCTCAAAATGAAGTAGTAAATATGAAAAAATCGATTTTAGCGGAACTTATATGTTGGAAATAATGGCTTTAATTAGCAAATTAATGAATTGATGAATATTTATCCCGAAAGATACACAACTGCTTACCTGTCACAGTAGATCCGAATAATTCCGGCAGACGGTTTACGCAATTCACCCTAGAAGAACATCACTCGACATTAACTTCACTAATATCCCATTTTTCCGGGAAAATCGGCGTTACAATTGTGTATAGATATATAGAATACAACATAAAAAATAATTTCGGAATTCAGAAATTGGAAATCAATTGATAATTAATTTGTTCCAAAAGTATCCTCAAATTTATAAGCACAGAGTAAGACACAGAAAAAAAAGCAGAGTTTCTCAAACAGATATAATTTTATGATATATGTTTAGGAGAAATATGTTAAAATGGTTAGTTTACATAAGAAGTTAAATGCATAGCTCAGCGTTTTTTTAATATGTCAACTTAATGTTCTATCAAATTAGAAAAATGGAAGTTTAACACTCTAAGAATATTATTAAAATATGAGGAATGATTATTGTAAATTAGAAACAATTGACATCTCAATTTGAGAGAAATAAACAAAAATTTCTATAAATAATTATCAGTCAGAATTATTTAAAGATATAATAATTGACTGTATGTCAGTTACATCTCAAGCTTTTGTTATATTCCAGGATTCTCTAATGATTTTATTCACGTGGTCAACATTTTTCTTCCAAGGGTCACTGTATATTTGATTCAGTACCTTATCCCACGTAGCCAATACTTCGTTAATTGTCCCTTTTAAGGGTAATATGTACTGATCGTATTTCCTCTTACATTCTGACCAAACCATTTCAATTGCATTATACTGGCACAATTGGTATTAGTCTTAAAATTTTGTGTCCAAACTGTAAAACATATTCGAAGAAGCGACAGTCATTTTATATTAAAATCCTTTATTGTCTATGTTTTCTATGAATTAAAAAGAAATATAAGAAACTGACGTCACAGTCATATGTTGCAGAATTAACCTGCGTTGGGAAACTGAAACAATTATAAAAATTATATTAAATGTATATAGTGGAGAACTAAATGGTAAGTGTAAGTGAACTACCATTAGTTTAAACATGTCATTCTGCGGATAGGAAAAAACTTATTTTAGGGTACTCTGGGATTAGAATATGTTTTAAAGTGGCGTATTTATGAAACTGCTATACATAATAATAAAACATATTAATGGTTTTGAAGATTTTGTATAAGCGTTTGGCTTTTGTCAAAGAGCAGCAGAACTCGGTAAAAAGAAATGGAACCGAAAACAGAACATTAGTATTATACACAACCAACAAATAATCAATATTGAAAGACCTGCAAACAAAATATAATATGTTGACTATGTGTCTTTTTTTTAGTAGAGGAACTAAATAAGTTAAGTACCAACAGCCTATGAAAGTAAAAAAAAACCGGGTGATGTTGAAAATAAGTTTCTAAATATCTTGATACTGCTGAAAATGATCACAAACTGTTCCATAACAAAATAAGTGATGATATTAGTAAGCGAAATATGTGTGTAAAATTATTGCGTAAACTTTAAGATAATTTAAGTTTTGAAAAAAATATATGTTTATTTTATCTATAGGGGGTAAAGGGGGATATGGGTAGAGTCTAAAAACAAGTTGGGACTGTACCTGCTGGCTTCCGTTCGCCATCTGGAAAATACTAATATTGCTATATTCCGGTTCGGTTTGTTGAAACATTTATAAGGACCAAAGTTGTAGAAATCCATTAAATCTTTCATTTTTAATACAACTTTTTTCCTGCGGGACTGATTTTGAAAAAGTTTTTTTTCTTTTTGATTTAAATAATTGGAACTTTCGGTTGTAAAAATACTTACGAAACATGTAGAGGACGAACTTAACTATAATTTAGATTGTCAACCAAGTTTACTACCACTTCAACGCCCCAATGCGGCTCTGCCGATTTCGCCGCTAGCTAACAAATAATTGTTGCACAATTCAAGGCAGAATGTTTTGGCATTAAAATAATTTTGTGAGAACGCAACCGATTGTGCATTTAATTTATTGTTTTACCCTGTTTTTTTTGTGCGTAGCGAACCGTCCGGGTATCTGCTGCCAGGTCAATAATATTTATACAATCAAAATACTGTAACCATTTTTAAAAATTTTATCTTCACATTTTTGAAACTATCTTTTCGTTACTAACATATTGTTTGGTTTAACTACACGGAATCATGAGTTGCTTCAACTTTACAAAATTGCTGTCGGAGGACAAAGTGAAAACCGTCAAAAAAAATATATGATACAGTATTTTCATTTACCTTTCACATAGTGAATAGAAGCAAGAAGCATTGATCAGCTGAAACACCATTACAACCTTCTTGATAATTGTAAAGGTATTTACCTTTGTAAGTATCCGTAAACCATCTATAACGTTATTTTTAAATGTGTTCAGATTATTTGTTGCGTTTAGATTGACAAACAAAAATCTTTTTTGGCTTTTTCGCAACTGAATAAAAATATTTAACTTTAAATTAATTGAAGCAGATATTTAATATAATTACATACCTCAACATAGACTAGTCTGTCTACGGAATGTTTCGATACATAATATAAATAATATTATTTAAGCAAGCATAAGAAATTATATCATTTACCTTAAGTTTTAAGTTTTTATAGACACATAGTAGTTGTACAAATACTTTCATCCTATCGGGACTCGTCAGTGCGCCGATCGTAAGAGAAAAACATTAAATAATTTGTTTGTCAGTCTAAACGCAACAAATAATCTGAACACATTTAAAAATAACGTTCTAGATGGCTACAAACTATCAGTTTTTTCATATTTATTATTATTATTTGTCAAACAAACTGACACATTTTAAAATTTTGAAATCAATTCTTTTCTATTATTTAATGTTTTTCTCTTACGATCGGCGCACTGACGAGTCCCGATAGGATGAAAGTATTTGTACAACTACTATGTGTCTATAAAAATTTAAGGTAAATGATATAATTTCTTATGCTTGCTTAAATAATATTATTTATATTATGTATCGAAACATTCCGTAGACAGACTAGTCTACATGTTGAGGTATGTAATTATATTAAATATCTGCTTCAATTAATTTAAAGTTAAATATTTTTATTCAGTTGCGAAAAAGCCAAAAAAGATTTTTGTTTGTCAATATTATATACTGTACTGTACTTTTACTAAACTTTACATAATTCGCTTTATTTCCTAAAAAAAAGTTCATATTCATATTATGCATTCTGTATCTACAATTTCTGTTCCAAAAAATCCCTCACCTTCATATTGTCTAAAACATACAACCCATTAAGGAATTCTATTTTAATAGTTTACAAAACGTATAGCAGGTACTACGTTGTAATAATAATAGTATGCGATAGGTACTTTTTCCACATCCTTAGCGAGAAGTCAAAATTAATTTTGTAGTGCCGATGGCGCATCTTTGAAACATGTTTATGTAGCTGTATACTTGGTACTGATGGTCTTGAAGTCAGAAGTATAAACACGCTTTTTCTTTTCAAAATAAAATACCAGAAACAAAGGCGCTTACCATACCATTTGCAAATAAATAACTTACCCAATATTTAAAGAATATTTTTATAACTTTGTTAACCTAATTCAGTAGAATTTAGAGCACAGCGTTTAATGTTTTTCCACATTTACAAAATGAGTCAAATCAGGAAAAAATTCACAGAATTTCAAATTATGATTCATTTATGTGTGAAATATACAGGTTTCGTAATAAAATAAGTTTTCGTAGTTTTTAAGCAGATTAGATTACTTTGTGGGATTTTCGTAACTTTGCTGCTGCTTTGGATCTTCCATGTTTTCATGATTTTCTTGAATTTTTTGGTATCTGTCGATTACTTCCTGTATATATGTTTATGGCTTAGCACACAAGTAACAAGTGTCGGAAAATACGAATATAATTCCCGAGCGACATCCGAGCCGAGAAAGCGATATTTAAAATAAATCGCACCCATAGTCTCTTACCGGCTTGGAACGGATTCATGGAAACATTACGAAAAATTCGTCATTCCATTTTTACCATTCGTCAACTCACCTGCATCGGACCTGCATAACACGATATATACTGCGTTTCTGTATGCGTTAGATTAAATGACTGAGAGTAATGAAACATCATGCTTTGAATTATCGACCTACCGTTTTATGCAAAAGATTATGAAATTGTTGACCTGGCGCCTCCGGATTGGTCATTACAAAATATTCTTAGACTTGGCGATTTCCACCTCTTGATGTCGTTCATGTGAACTATTGGGTATGTGATGGGAGATAGCGGCCTGGAGGACGTAACTGGGAAAATTTACGGATACACGAAACTGAGTAAAAATATGATGAAAGGTCACCCTTATGCGCGAGCATATCGTACAAATTCACTCATTTATGAAGCCTTGTGTAAACTAGTTCTCGGCAGAATAGACTTTTCCGATGACATCACGATGAACTTGATCACTTGAGTGCGTTTTTGCATTTCGCGACTTAACTAATCGCTAAGTCACGTGAGTTTGCGAAACAACAGACAGAGGTTGGGAAGTAGCATTCATTTCTTAAGTGGAAATTGCATGTATTTTTTAACATCAAATAGGCCAGTTTTTCACTACGATATGACAGTTACTATTAACCTTAAAATTATTTTGTTGACGTTGAGCAAAACATACAAAACACGAAAAAATTTTTTTTTGCATAATTCTATTATTCTGGAAAGTGATTAGAAGGTGATGAAAAATTAAGAATCTGAAGCATTTAATGTCTGTCTGAAGTTCTGTAAGACTTGTGTTATACCTACTACACTTCCAAAAAAAAATATACAGCAGCATTGCTAACATCATTTGATGAAATAATTATTGTACCTAATACGTACTAATATTTTAATAAACCAGAAGTTAACAACACATAAGTGTGGATTTTAAGAGATCGAAATTTAAGCCTAATTAATGGCTACAAGTGAGTGCAGTGAAAAAAGTTGAAAATTTTAATGGATTTTATTTCATATATTTTAGATGTTAGTTAACCACCTATTATAAAGACGGAATATAATGTTTATGCATTTGTAGGAGGTATTTCAAGATATTTTAAAGTCTTTAGAGAAAATGATGTTTTTAAAGACCCTAACAGATATTTTGAGGTACCTACCTCTTTAAATAAATATAACATTAAGCCAACAGTTAACAGTCTATTATCATGTAAACTTAAATGGGGTAACAATCTAATAAATTTAACAGGCATTGTAAATACTTTAGTAAACCATATTTTAAGATAGAATTTAATGTATACAAATTTTGTTATTTATTCTGAATTAAATATTTTTTTAAATTGTGACTGTTCCAACTTTAATTTCTAATACATTTCTTATCACTGTTTATATATTGAATTGGTAATAATTTATAATAACTTTCCATTATTTATTTTGGGTGTTAAGATTTTTAATCAAATGGTATATTACGTTGGTATTATGGTCTAAATAAAATAAGTTACAAATGATGTACTTATTCTGTGTTAAAACAAAATTATTAAAATGCCTAATAAGATTTATTAAATCATTAGAAAATTATCACTATAAAAAAATACAAGTTAATACTGAACCGTTTAATTATAAAGTTTAAAATTTTTAGACAAGACGAGAGTCAAATCAGTATGTACATATGCATTTTCACTAAAATCAACACAGTGAGTTAATTAACTTTCAATATTTTTATTACTAAAATATAAGAGAGAATTTACGTAGGATTAATAGAGCTATAATTTTAGTCTCCCTAGTAAAAGGGAAGCATTATAATCTTGAAAAAATACCTTTCCTACACATCTTTGCGTTTTCGGGTTCATAGGCCGCGAAAAAACATGTTTTCCCATTTCCAGCGGCATAGCTCAAAAACTACTTATTGCATTGACTTGAAGTTTTGGTAAAAAATCAAGATTCTTATGGGGATGGAATGGTAACATTTTTGTAAAAAAAAATCCAATATTGCGGAACAAAATGACGGCTTAATGAAATATTAAAAAATTCAGTTCCAAAAAAAATTACTTACACAATTGACTTGAAATTTTGCACAAAAATCAAGTGTGAAAAAAAATCCGTTTCCTCAAATAAAACCTTTTTATGAAGGAAAATAATAACGGTCATAATTTATTTTTTATTGACTAGATTCTATAAATTAAGTTAAGAAAAATAGTAATAATAACAGTAATAAATAAATTAAAAACTAAAAAAATTGAAATAACAGTTTACATGATTTACAGGAAGGTAGTACCAAATAAGTATATGTATATATAGACTGTAGTGTATACACTACAGTAGGTAGTGACACTTTGTACAAGGGAAGTGGCGAATAAAAGCGAGTTTACATATTTTTTTATTGTCCATGCACAGGACTCCAAAAAACAGGAAAGTAACCTTAAATTATATAGGCGTAGAATATCTTGTACCAGTTGATTGTCATATAAAATAGTCCGTCTCTTATATTTTTATTATATCTTGTACTAAAAAATATTAAACAGCAAATTTTGAAGAAATGTAGGAGGTGTGTATACACTACAGTAGGTAGTGACACTTTGTACGAGGGAAGTGGCGAATAAAAGCGAGTTTACATATTTTTTATTGTCCATGCACAGGACTCCAAAAAACAGGAAAGTAACCTTAAATTATATAGGTGTAGAATATCTTGTACCAGTTGATTGTCATATAAAATAGTCCGTCTCTTATATTTTTATTATATCTTGTACTAAAAAATATTAAACAGCAAATTTTGAAGAAATGTAGGAAGTAACATACAGTGTAATTTTTTACATGGAATGCTCTGTATAATGTTTAATATTTGAAAAGGGTTTAAAGAAGCCCTTTTAAAAATTTACTTTATGTGTAATAGAGAACATGTAACTCATTTTTACTCACTCACTTTACTGAGTCAGCTCACTGAGACGGGTCAATTGAGCTGCGAAACGAAGGAGCGAAATACACTCCTAACTTCGTTTGACAAGGCTCCTAACTCATGAATTGACTCCCGGACCACGGTTCTGCCACCCTGGCTGGAATTGGTCAAGTTTAGTGTTTTAATTTTTAAGGTTATACAGTCTGACTATGCAGAATTTATATTTGAGATTTATCAAATAAATTAGGCTCTTATTTATTTCGTTTAAGATGGGTATTAAAACTTATAGATATTTGTATAATTAATATTAAAAATAACTTCATGATATTGCTGAAAAAAAGTCATCATGTTCTTTTTCATAATGTTAGAATAAATAATATTTAATGTTATTGCATTTTTCAACGTACATTATTTTCTTAAATAGTAAATTGCCTTATTTTGTATGCGTATTTACCAGCCAGTTCCAACTATATCTTATATATATATATATATTTGTATTTATTTTACATCTAAACAGTCGAAATAAAAAGATAAAACTTAGAGTTAAGACCCCTAAGTCGCGCCGCATCGAGAACGTAACACACAGCACATATTGCAATGCAATTCGATTCTTTCGGCTGTCGTGACTCTGCGGCTCTTTATCGTCACAAGTGTTACGCTGTAAGTGAGAGGTGAGGTGAGTCAGAATCGATAAAGATCTGCAGGGCGGAGCTCCTTCAGTGACTCATTTAACTGAGCTGATTCTTTGAGCCAGTTCACTGCTGAACAGGAAAGAGCCCCATGCATTATTTTAAATTAGCAGGCTTTGACGGAACTACGTCATTTTTGGGACCTTATTTTTCTGATGTTTAAATTGTATATATATATATATATATATATATATATATATATATATATATATATATATATATATATATATATATTTATATATATATATAAATATATATATATATATATATATATATATATATATATATATATATATATATATATATATATATGTTTAACGTTGTTATTCACTAATCGATAATAAGTATCAAATTTATTAAATCATAATTTGGTAACTGTCGCTGTTAAGGTAGATTTGTTTTATGAAGTTGTCCAACATAAAAGTTACTTATTTTTACCTCTTTTATAACATATTTCATTAAAAGCTAGAATTATATTACCATTAGTGTTTATTAAACTTGAATAGTCACTTAGTGCAAATAAACTATTTTTATAACTTTAGACTCGAGTTTCTTCTTCGTGACTTAAAACGGGGCATACTACTCTAAACAAAAAGTTTAACGTTGTTATTCACTAATCAATAATAAGTATAAAATTTATTGAATCATAATTTGGTAACTGTCGCTGTTAAGGTAGATTTGTTTTATCAAGTTGTCCAACATAAAAGTTACTTATTTTTACCTCTTTTATAACATATTTCATTAAGAGCTAGAATTATATTATCATTAGTGGTTATTAAACGTGAATAGATTCACTTAGTGCAAATAAACTATTTTTATAACTTTAGACCCGAGTTTCTTCTTCCTGACTTAAAACGGGGCATAAACCATACCCGAGTCTCGAAGATGAATCTCAATGTGAATTTCATTATCATCAATATTTGCCGATATTCATCTTCACGTCGTCGTCCTTATATCTACTTTCCAGTGAAGAAATTATTGCAATTTGTGTCGCAGTTGGTTTATGTTGTTAGAACAATGAAAAGAAAAACTAAAGGAAGAAGTGGTCAAGAAACTGGTTATTACAAGGAAAAAAATAATCTCATGTGAATTTAATACACGAACTGCGAAAAAATGAGCAGGGTGACTTTCTAAATTATTTACGAATGGACGAGCATGAGTTTGTCAATAAGTCGGCAACGCTATGCATGTGTTGATACCTATTCGCATTGAAATTTGTGCCCGAGACTCGTGTATATCTGCATGCAGCTAAGTGGTTCTCATGATGTATGTGCCGTTTCATATATTGAGTAGACGGTGCATTGAAAGCGACTTCGGCAGTACGTAAAAACCTCATCACGTATCACTGTGAGGAGCGAAGTAGGGCCGTGAAGCTACCTTATTACGTCTTTATTGGTAAAAGGCACAGTATTCCTTGTTGTAAATGAAAAAGTAAGTAGGATATATATCTATATCTATATATCTATATATATATATATATATATATATATATATATATATATATATATATATATATTATATATATATATATATATATATATATATATATATATATATATATATATATATATATATATATATCAGACGTATATAAAAAGTTCTAAGCTATAAATTTAACTATACAACTTTGGAGTTAGAGTATTATACACAATCACCCAATACCTCCTTCATTACAGACTGTAATTACTTACCCACAAATGAAAACCGTAAAAAATATATTAGATGAAATCGTGAATTTTTGCCCAGACAGCGATGTAAATGGGGATTTTTTTTTTTGTTTTCGTTGCTCAGTTTTAAATCTTTACAATTTTTCCCAGTCATAAAATTTTCTGTAAAACGGGATAAGCTTTCAGTTGGGGATGACACTTTCACCCTTCTTTGGGGAGGGCACTCCCACCCTTCTTTGGGGAACTCTCACCGTGTGTGTAACCACTAAAGTCTTTTTCATATGAGAACTTTTCGAAGTCTAACTAAACTAAAAATAGAGTTTACAGACAGAAAGTTTTGCTTGAAAAATAGTGCAAAATGGCAATAAAAACGTGAATTATCTTACCTGTTAAATTTGATTTTTTTTTTTAATGTTTTTATTTTGAAAAACGGTAGAGGAAAATGCTGTTTCATTTTTGATTGTATACCTTTATAGAATTCTAGTGTAACCCTTAACTTAAATTTTTCTCATTTTTTTAATTTACGGTTTAACCTAACCTAGAAATAACCAAATGTAAGTAAACCTGAATTATTCTATCACAATTTACTCAGTTGTTTACATAAAATACTTTATAATTTAGGCTTTATTTGGTTATTTCAATTCTTTAATCAACATATTCAATTTTTTTAGAGAAATCGATATAGCGATAAAGAACTAAAAAAATGTAAGTTTTGTTTTAATTATAAAGTAAATAGATATGTAGAAACTTAATATATATTTATAAATACTTTACATTAAATTGTGAAAACTGGATAAGCCTTTCATCAAGTTAGACGCATTTTTACTTCCCCGTAGAACAGCCAAATATTGCATTATTAATATATTATACCTATATATAGTTATACCTACTGTAAAATTATTGGAATTCCAAAAATTTTCGAAAAAACATATTTTTAGAAAAAAAAAATTTGCATAATGCTTATCTTTAAACAAACTGTAAAATAAGGCAAATATATTTTTTTGCATACAGATGGCAAAGCATGAGAAAATTATTGTACTTTTTGCCTATAAACCTCAACTCGAGAAAACCATCAATGCACGGGGAAGTGTTATGTTTTCTAAAACACATTTTTTGGACCCATTTCTGTTTTCACCAACAAAATGGCGTCAACCGATAGCGTTTAAATTATATTTACTATATATATATATATATATATATATATATATATATATATATATATATATATACAGGGTGTCCCACGACGAACTGCGACGATCGATTTCTCAGAAAGTAGGCTTGAAATTTTGGCAGCTAACTAAAGTGGATGGGGGCAATTCGCGCAAAATATTTTCAAGATGGCGGCACTTCCGGTTATACCGGAAGTAGACGTCAACTTTCTTATTTTAAATGGAACACCCTGTATATAATAGAATTTTTGGATTCCTCGAAAAATTCTAGGTATATTTCATGTTATAATATCCTATACGTAAGTTCAACTGTTTTTGAGATATTTTGAATTTTATGTAAAAAATGACGTTTGCAGGTCTAGACATAACTATAAATATCTGCTTATCCAAATCTCTATTATTTATTTGCGGTTGGCTTCTTTGTCCAAAAGGGTACCCTTTAGTGGCCTGTGCTGATATTTTTATAATAAATAAATATAGGGTGTTCAAAAACTGACATAAATATACTTTAAAAAATCGTTAAAAGTTACTCTTTTCAAATGGAAACTCCCAATTTTTATAATTTTATCTTATTTAACACTTAAAATAAGGGTGACTTTGTATAAAGTTGTCTATTCCAAAAATTTGTAGTTTTTGAGTTATTGACGATTTAACATTTTTTATTCTAATATACCAGACGGCTTCTAAGTTTTCTTGTTAGTTGGCCATGACGGAAAGGCCTGGCGAAAACAAAACCAACTGGTTACTATATAAACGTAATATTTGTTGTCGTTTGACAATTACCTACTAAAATATTATATATTTATTATAATAATTATTAAACTAATAATCATGCCAGGGCGATTAAATTACACACACGAGGATTATTTGAATTTGTTTATTATCTATGGAGAATCTAACAGAGTTTTAACAAGAACATGCCAGATATTTGCTGATAGATATCCAGATAAACAGAAACCGTCACCGAACAGCGTATTAAATGTTTGTTTTAAATGTGTGTCCTTAAATATGTGTGTTTTGTCAAAACTAAACATTTTATTTTACCAAAAAGTAGCATATGTAATATTATTAATGTAACAATTTTAAGTTTTTAAACCTTTTAATGTTTCTAGTATGAATATAATGTTTGCTTCTTTGTATATATTTTTCCTGTGTTTATTGTTTTAATAAAAAAAATACTTTTTTAGAGCAAACTATAATAAAGTCTTGAGAAAGCTCAACACAATGAGCGAAACGTTGACTTGAAAAAAAAAATTGTGTTTTACTATTAACCTAGGCCCAAGAAAATAAGGTTTCCAAATATAAATATAAGGTTAAAGAAAAATTCCCTATTTATATATATATATTTATATATATATATATATATATATATATATATATATATATATATATATATATATATATATATATATATATATATATATATAGCTTTAAGATCAAAAAAGGAATAACTGTTTATCATTTTTCAAAATTTTGAGAACACATCCGGTTTGCAAACTCATATTTTACTTAGGTCAGTAATTATAAACTATTCCCATATGTGAAGTGACAGAAAATTCGTAATTTTTTTTCCAACTTCATCATGACAGTTGATAGATCAAAAAGCTCGCTAAGTGTATATGTACAATGTAACGAACCCAAAACTTCATGTTGTAGTTTTCCTAAAACAATATATTTTAATATGCAATACGGGAATAAAAATGGCATTGCTTTGTCTTTTATGATAATCATCTACACAGGCTTTAGATTGAACAAATCTCAATATACAGGGTGTGTGAAAATGTTCCTGAACATATAAAAACTAGATATCACTTTTACGTTGTTAAAAAGAAAACAGTCTTTAATTAAATGAAACATTTTAACATTTTTTGAAAATTTGGATTTTATTTCTGAGCTCTATTTAGGTATATTTTTCGAATCAAGTTTAATATTATCTGATCTGATGTATAACATGTTGAATGGTATTCTGTCACTTCATTATACAGGGTGTTTGTAATAATAAATACAAAAAAATCTTTAGGTTTGACTTAACTAGGGAGAAGAATGGAATTATGTGATATTCTCTGAGAAAAGCCGGTTTCGGCTATTAAGTTATTAATTAATTAACTTTAGTACAAATATGTGGAGGCATCGGTCGGAATAGACATAGACATATTTATTTGACATCGTTATAAATACATGTTTGATGCAAGTCAAAAAAAGACAGCTGCAGTTATTAGATATTAAAAAAGTAAAAGCAGCCATATTACATAACACACTAAAACATGACTAAAGTAAAATACAAAAATGTTAAATGTTAAATTACATTAAAGGCGGTGCTGCCTCCAAACATTCTCTAACAGAATAAAAACATTTATCCAATAAAAATCTCTTAACTATGTGTTTAAAATGGGTATAGCTCATTGACTTGATACCATTGCCAAGTTTATTAAACAATTTAAGTTTTAAAGAATTACGTGCTGAGTTTGCAAGGCGCAGGTACCGCGTAACGCAGGTATCAGTGGGGCAGCCAAGGAACGGGTACTGTAATTATGATTATGCTTGATTCGGCTGGGACGCGACATAATTATTGCCTGATGATTTGCTTTGTTGATTAGCACGGTATTTTGTATTATTCCCGAGGAAATTAACGTAGTTTTCCGCACGTTGCGCAACGTGTTTTATTTTTAGAAATAACGGGAGCATTTTCCTGTTAAATTTTATTTAAAATTTAAATTATTAAATGTTAATAATTAAGACATGGTTTTAAAACGACTTACGATGCATACATTCCCAAAGAAAATTAGTAACTTTGTTACGCTATCTATCCATAGGAAACTTACGGGGATATAATGTAAAGAATTACGTGCTGAGTTTGCAAGGCGCAGGTACCGCGTAACGCAGGTATCAGTGGGGCAGCCAAGGAACGGGTACTGTAATTATGATTATGCTTGATTCGGCCGCGACGCGACATAATTATTGCCTGATTTGCTTTGTTGATTAGCACGGTATTTTGTATTTTTCCCGAGGAAATTCAAGTAGTTTTTCGCACGTTGCGCAACGTGTTTTATTTTTAGAAATAACGGGAGTATTTTCCTTTTTAATTTTAAATTTTATTTAAAATTTAAATTATTAAAAGTTAATAATTAAGACATGGTTTTAAAACTACTTACGATGCATACATTCCCAAAGAAAATTAGTAACTTTGTTACGCTATCTATCCATAGGAAACTTACGGGGATATAGACGAAGTCCAGATGGTCTGTAAGAACTTCATCTAGAATTCCGTACCGTAATATAATATTATTAACATTAATTTGGTAAGATCGCATTGAAAGTTAAGATATACTTATTTTCGTGACTATCGATAGGTAAAGGACCTACTAAATCTAAAAATATTTTTTGAAACGATGAACTTGTGGTTATTGTCATTGATTGCTTTTGCTAATCGTCGAGTGTTTATACCTCTGACAGTCATCATACCTTTGCACACATTTTTGAATATTTCTTTTTAGACCTGACCAAAAGTACTGTTTTTTGTTGCTATTATACGTACGTCGAATTCCCGCATGACCACCTGTCGCTAACATATGATAATCATTCAAGATTAACTGCGTTTGTGAGTTTTATTTTTCTCTTATTTAAAAATGCAATACTATGCGCGCTTTTTATAATATGTAATTCCGGAATATTATTTTACACCAATATCCCAGTTTCCTCAATGCCGTACCTAAGTCCGCTGGATCCGCTGTGACGTTGTCTCTTCCTCTCACGTAATGTACCAAAAAATAATACTCCTCCAAAACTAGTCTGAATTTCGTTAACCTACTAGAAGGGTGAGGCATATTGAATAAATACACCAACGGTCTGGGATCTGTGAAAATTGTAAAATTTCTACCATACAAATATGGCCTATAATGCTTAACTACCAAAACTATCGCTAACAACTCCTCGGTCGTGCAGTAATTCATTTCTGCCTTGTTCAAACTCCTCGCGCTACCGATTGATCACTGGCATTTGAGAACACCGCTACGAACGCATAGCCACTTGCATCTTTCCTAAGCAAAAATTCATTACTGTCCGAAAAATCTGGGTATGGCAATACCGGTGGATTTACCTACAACTGTTTCAACCTCTGAAAAGCCTGCCGGCACTCCTTAGACTACTGACAAACTACTCCTTTCCGTGCTAAATTATTTAAAGGTTTAATTCCTAATAAATCTGTAATAATTTGCTAATGCCACGAACCGTTTAAGCTCATCCGCGTTCTTCGGTAACAGAGTTTGTGAAATTGCCTTATTCTTGTCAGGATCCAGTAATATACCTTTCTCTGAATTGACGTGCCCCAAATACAAAATTTCCTTTTTCAAAAACTCACATTTCTCTGGATTAAGTTCTAAATTCATCTTCATAAGCCTCTCAAATACCTTTAATAAATTGATGTTATGCTTTTGTGCTGAATTACCAAACACTATTAAATCATCCAAGTATGTGAAACATGATTCGTAATTTAGATCTGACATCGCTACTGTCATCATTCTAGAAAATGCAGTCGGACTAACTTTCATACCCATGCCCATCTGAAATTGATCTCTTTCAGTAGTAAATGCCGTACATGCTCTACTTTCTGGATGTAACTCTAGTTGATAATATCCCTGAGATCTAAATGTGTAAAGTATACCGCGCTTGATAAAAAGTCTAAAATGTCTGTAATAATAGGTAAAGTAAATTTCTCATATTTCACTTGCCTATTCAGCATTCGGAAATCTAACGATTCTGTATCTTTTCTACCAATGTTATTCGCCATTTTTGAAACTGTAAGTAATGGTGAAAACCATTCTGATTTCGCTTCTTCTCTTATGCCTTTCCCCAACATTTGTCCACTTGCCTATATACTTCGTCTTTTTGCGTATGTGGTGACCTATACGGTTTGACATGACCAGGAGAGCGATTTTGCACTTATCATTTCGTTAGTTAACGAATCGCTAAATCACGTGATTTAGCGAAACAACTGACAAAGGTTGGAAGTAGCATCCATTTCTTAAATGGAAAATTGCATGTATTTTTTGACGTCAAGTAGGCCAGTTTTTCATTACGATTTGACAGTTACCGTTAACCTTAAAATTATTTTGTTGACGTTGAGCAAAACACGACACATTTGTTTGGCCTAATTAATTAAGTATACTTTATTATTTTGGAAATAATTAAAAGGTGATGAAGAATTAAAAATCTGAAGCTTCTAAGATCTGCCTGGAGATCCTTAATACTTGTGTTTGTTATACTTCTAAAAGGGAAGATATAGCAGCATTGCTGGCATCAATTGGTGATGGTGAATAATTATTGTACCTAATACCTACTATTATTCTAATAAAACAGAAGTTAACAAATAAGTGGTGATTTCAAGAGACCTAAATTTGACTTTAATTAATCGCTACATGTGAGTGCAGTGAAAAAAGGTGAACATTTTAGTGGATATTATATTGTGCTTTTCCAGAAGAGATTTTAATTTTATTATAACTTATTATAAAGGCGTAATATCATATTTGGGTCTTGTAAACAATTAAACCCACGGAATTTGATAATTTTTTAATATAAAATAGAAAGTTTACCTTCATTTAACTGTATTAAGAAAATAAAAGAAATGGATGAACCACTTTTTCTATTAAAAAAACCAAAAAGAAATTCGATTTTTTCACTGTATTCGAATGCGCCATATTCCTTAATATGACAATTTGAAGAAAGGCTATCTTGCATTGTTGCCAAACTTACATTATTGTATGGAGCTTAAATTTTTCATGTTTGCCTCTCGATAGTAATGCATTTGGATCCCTGTGCCGATCACAAATATTAGACTTTCGCCAGTGATGCACTTCGCTGTCGTTCGCCTTTTATATTAGGGCTTTAATGATGATGCCTATGGCGCCTAACCTGGTGCTAACCCGGTACCAATCTACCTAGTGCGGTCAACACTAATCAACAGGCGGGTGCATCACTGACGGAAGCCTAACATTCGACATCGGCCCTCTGGACCGATGCCGAATGTTAGACTTTCGCCAGTGATGCCCTGCGCTGTTGTTCGTCTTTTAGGGCTTTAACGATGACGCCTACGGCACCTAACCTGATGCTAACCCGGTACCAATCCACCTAGTGGCTTCGCACTCCTGCTGATACCGATCCACAACCCACAAATGCATTTTGTTTTTTTTATATAATTTATATAGATCATATATAAAATAAACTTGGCAACGTAGCATCCCCAGCACACTGGATTTCCGTCCAACTGACGACAATCTGGCTCTCTCTTTATTTAGCAGAGGTAATTATGTTTAAAAACGTTTAATAATGTATAATATAATAATTACTTCTAACTTTTAGTTACAAATAATAATTTTTGTGTTATAAAGCATTATAATATAATCAGTCTTTTACGTAGTTCATAAATTAAGTTTGTGAAAAATATGTTTTTAGCGAAACGCCAAAAACAAGTTCAGTGTGACCTTCCGAAATCTTAGTTTTTTTGGATATAATTTGAAAAAGTGCCTCATCCATAAATTTTTGTGTATAGGAATTATTTAAAAAAGGTAATCTTTCAAATGTATATTTTAAATTTGTTAAATTATATGGGTAAAATTCTTTACAAGAGCCATAATATTTTTGCACTTGTATTTCCAGATATTTTAGAGACATTAGAGAATATGATATTCTTAAAGACACTGTCAGGTATTTCGAGGTAGGAAATAACTATTTTAAGATACATAACACCTCTTTAAATAAATAGGACACTAAGCAAACCTTTGTTAAAGAATCAACATTAAAGTATAATCTAATAAATTTAACAGACAATTGTTGAATACTTTAGTAAGCCCTATTTTGAGATAGAGCTTAAGTTTTTTTTCTTTATTGCCTACAAATTCAATGTACTGTAGTCATAAATGCATACATATCTTTATTAGAGTGGACTAGTTTTAGACGTACTAGTCAAAATTTTGTTTATTTATTATGAATTAAATATTTTTTCAAAATGAAACTTCCTACTTTAATTTCTAATACATTTGTTTTCTATATTTATCTAATGAATTGGTAATTAAAATATGTTTTTTATTTTTCCAAATGTATTGTTTATTTTAAGACGGTTTTTAATAAAATGGTAATATGGTCTTAATAAAATAAGTTACACACTTATTCTATGTTAAAATTATTAAAATACATAATAGGATTTATTAAATCATTAGAAAAATAAAGAAATAAAAGTTAATAATTTTAACATTTAATTATAAAGTTTAAAATAAATAAAACTCCTTATTGAAGAAGGGCAACCACCAGCATTTAGACCAGTTTACAAGAGTAAAAAATTAAAAATTAACCCTTTGACATTTTTGCAGAACTTTGCATTTTAGGGTGCTTGGGCCCCATGTTTTCCCACTTCTGTCAGTCTGTCTTAAAAACTACTTATCCAGTTGAATTTAAGTTTTCAACGGAATGGAAACATTTTGGTAAAAATCGAATATGGCGAAACAAAATGGCGGCCTAATGAAATAAAATTGCATAAAACTCAAGTGAGAAACAGAGACAGACTAGTAAAATTTTAGTCCGAATCTTGTATGACAAAATTAAATGAAGGCCTAATAAATTATTTGAATATGCAGCAAATTGCAGTGACAATCTATACGAGGGAAATTGATTGCCATTTAAAGTGGTCCCTCTCTAATATTTTTAATATTTCTCGTACTAAAAAATACTACATACAGTGTAATTTTTTACATGAAATGCTCTGTATAAAGAAGCCCTTTTAAGAAATACTCTATTTGTAACTGTTACAACTGAAATTTATATATTCAAAAATAATATGGCCATTTGTAGGCAGGTATTAATTTTAGTTTTTTAAATATCATAAGTGGGTATATCAGAAAATTTGGTATGAAGTTTTTTGGAAAGATATTTTTTAGCTTTTCATAGGTGTAAAAATAGACAGGGTACATTTAATAAAAATAGATATTTTGTCACTCTCTATATATTTCAAAGATACTGATAATTACCATATGATTGAGAGGAAGAAAATTTACTTTGCATTTTTTTTCATTGAATTAAAAATAATAAAATTACTGCACAGTTGATCCTATACCTAATAGAAGAATTTTATCGTCTAAAAACTAAAAATTGACGTTTGGAGAATTTACATAACTACCAAAAGAAACAGTAGAAACTGAAAAATAAATATTTCTACTTTCATACCTTAACTTTTGGAAATTTGTTTAAAGATTCATATATAATACTTTTTAAAGTGTTGCAATATTTTATAGTAAAAATCAATTCTATATTTGCCACTAAATAAAAAAATATTACAATTGGACATGTTTTTATTGTTCAAGTTGTTACAAGCTGAAATTAGTTTCCATTGCTGCTGATTTCTGGTGATACGTAAGTCCACACCATTTTCTTTTACAAAGGGTCCAAAGGACTCACACTGTGACTAGAAATACCTAAAAAGAAGAAAAAATATTGTAAAAAAATTGCTTTTCGAAAAATCAGCTGTAAATATGCTATTAAAAAACTTCGTTATTGATAAAATAGGTATATTTCCAATTTTAGTTAAAAATTAAAAGCAATACTTAAGGAGCATATTCCTCTTAAGAAAATAAGAAGAATATCCATATAAATATGGCTTTTTAAACTTGTGTTTGTAACCAACAGCATATATAGTACCTCCACCCAATTTTTTTTTATTCAATATAACCATAACCTCTACATTAATTAATTAATTTTAGGTACTGATGTCCTATAGTAAACTACTGGACAGACGCAGTTATACATGCAAATTTGTAGACAAAATTCAAGTTTACTAATTTTCAACCAGAATTTATATATTGAATTGTAGTTTTCGATAATGCCTAACACTACATGTTGGATTTATCGCTTCGAAAATGCAAAAGGCCACAAGAAATCTGTTACACGGAGTATTATCTAAGCCCTTGCCATTTTCACAAAATGTTTATACACACACAATGACTATTACATAATGAAATATTATATTGTTCTTTTCCACCCAGGATAATCCACACCCGAATACCAAAAAACTTTTTTTATATAAAGGGTGTTTTCACCAAAATGTAAATTTTTCTGGATGTGTTGTTTTTCTCAGCTCCTGTATGCATCAAACAATTGTTTCTTACCCCATTCTATTGTGAACTTTTTACTTTAAACTAACTTTCATGATACATCAGATCAAAAGGTCATTTGAGAGTTTAAAAATTAATAAAACTTATTAAATAATGGAAAAAAGGTCTGTTGTTATTTAAATTTACATAGATATTAATGAATTCTAATGATGAGTTTGAAGTTAATTCAAAGTAAAAAATATGCAAAACAGTTTTTTATAAGTATAATGTTTTTGTTTATATTTTGACAGACAGCTTTAACTATAGAAAATAAAAACACAATAATTGACGGATTTTTTCACTATTATCTTCTAAGAATACAAAATATTACCGAATAGAAGAAATTACATAACCCATATTTTTTTTTAGCTAGCCCCATTTAATGCAACATTAAATGAATTTGAAGTTAGCAATTATATCAGGTTTGGTACCTTTATCTTTAAAGATTATCCAAAAAATTGATAAAAACCATTTCATAAGAGGCAAAGATATTCGTCCCCTCTCTCTCTCTCTCTCTCTCTGAACTTATATATTTATAATCGATATGAAAAGACTAATTTAATTAGATAATAAAATTCAAGGTCTCACATTTAAAAAATCCATGTTATGTAGTTTTTTTACTTTTCAATAATTTTTAGAAATATTTGGTATTCTTAGACCATAATACAGGAATAATCCTACAAATTTTGAAATTAAAGTTTTTTTTTAATTTTCTGTAATTAAAGATGTAACTAGGTGTCAAAATATAAATGAAAGCCCTGTACAACAGTCGCATTTATAAATTTAGAGACATTACCTTCATTCATAACTGAGGTAAGAAATAATAGTTTAAGGGATACAAAAGTTGAGAAAAAAAAAACATGTTTAAAATAATTTACAATTTTGTTGAAAACACCCTGTACAAAAAAGGCTAAAGAATTTAAAAAAAAAACAAGGAAAACTTTTTTTACAAGTGTTTTACAAAACACTCTGTAAAACAACTTATTGAAGACCTCTGCATTAACATCCTCTAGGCTATAAACTCCATACTTAGTGCTAGACCGTAGAGGCGACCCTAGACTTCTGTTACTGAATGGGGGGAAGGGGGGAGGGGGACATATATAAATTACATTTATATACCAAATGGACTATGCATGACCTTTTTTGGTTATGGTTCTGTGGGCGTCCATGCAATATCCCAAAAAAAAGACATCGCTTCCCCTATGCTCCCCTTAGTTACGCGCCCGCTAGACAGTGTCGAAAATCGCAACTAAATATGTTAATTTTTATTGAACAAAAATTGAGATCTGAATATTGTCCAAAAATTGCCATCTTTAAGTTCATCATTTATACGTCAGAATGTCACAATCCACAATACCACTAGGTATTCTAAAAATTATACTGAACAAAGCTTATAAGAATGGGTGAATTGCGAGGTAGCTACTAGGACTACACATAAATCTTATAAAACCAGCTTGAGGGAAATTCCCTACATTTTATATATGTTGTAGTTCTTGACTTTCTGAACAATAGATACCATGATTACCTCCAAATCTTACAAAATAGAGACAGAATTGATTTTATAAAATAAAGTTTTTCTGAAGAAAAAATCGAGAAAAAAATGTTTCTTGTTACAAAATACAGTTTTCACTTTGAGTAATCTTAATTTTCATAGACTTTAATCAGTACTTTATTTGATATGATTAAAAAAGGCAACATACAGATGTTTCAAGTAAATTGAAGGTTAAATAATAAATTTTTAAACAAAACGAATTACAAATTCATGTATGGTCTTTTTTAAGGTATTAAACCTCCGTTTACCAAGTTTCATATAAACCAGATGTTTTGTTCTTTAATAAAACAAAGTAGTCCATAATAAAAAAACAGCAGTTGCACCTTATACAACATTTTTGGGACATCTTGTATAAATATTTAATATATCCTTACAAAATGTACTTTTAGCAACCTAGTATCTTCCAGTACCTAACAAGGTATCCCAGAATTACATAATAATGGATTTGAAATAACCTCTTCTGGTCAAAAATGGTAAACACAGTTAACTTAACTTACAAATGTACAGGATGTTTGGTTATATTTTAAACAATACCTTAGAGACTTTATTATGAGTTATCAAAAAACTTTAAATATAGAAGTGTTTAGGTTTGGTCAATTTACAAGAAAAACAAACAAAAGGTAATCGGAAATTTAGCAAATGGGCATCGACTTCGTTATTTTAAAACGCACACCCTGTATAATAGACACACCTCAAATGGTCTCTTCTTGCTGATTATTAATAATGGTCTAAGACCTTTATCTCTAAAGATAATCAAGAAATTTAAGAAAAAACCTATCATAAGAAGCCATGTATTCCAACTGACTCCACTCTATTGGACCTTTCTCCATCTCTCTCACACATTGTCTCTTATGGCAGGGTTTTTCTAAAATTTTTCTATTATCTTTAGAGATAAAGTTTAAACCTAGTATATTTATAATCGGCAAGAATGATTAATAAATGATGATTTTGTTAAAACCCAAAAACATTTGTATTTAAAGTTTTCTGATAACTCATAGCATAAGGCCTCTAGGGTACCTACCATTTAAAATATAACCAGGCACCCTGTACAATTTTACGTAAGAATAAACAAATAAATTCCATTAAACATAACGAACTTATTAAGTCATATAATAGTTATTTTTTTAAATAGAATATTTTTATTGTGATGTGAAACTTCAACAGTTCAGTTGCTATGCATTATCTTGCTGCTGTTTTCCGACAGAATATCAGTGCAAAAACAATTAGTCAAATCAAAGAAGGTTTCAAGTGTTAAATTCGGTTTGATACTGTAAACTGATAATTTGTTATAATAACCAACTCATAGGTATGTTTTGCAGTAGACTTTGCTAAACATAAGCTTATGAATTATACTAGCTTAATCTGTTTAAGTCTAATATTATAGTAAGTTTCTTTATAAAAAAAAATAAAATAATCACAATTAATACTTACACAGGTATATATCTTCTACAATCAAAATGGTCAAGTTCAAATTTGAATCAACAAAACAGCTTATCGAGGAATTTGTAATTGTGCTTCGGTGATTGTTCTTCCTTATATTGTCTAAGTATGTGAAAGGTACATGAAAATACTGCATCAAATACTTGAAAATACTGCATCAAATACTTGACATTATTTCTTGTATCATTCCCTTCTTTTTAGGATTATATTCTGCAAAAAAGTAAAAATATTGCTATAATCAATAAATGTGCCATACACCACATACTGTGTAATATAACTAATTATTTCCCTTCTCTAATAATTATTATATAATTCCAACTATAGTTCTTTTAAAGAAAAACAAAGATTATTTAATTTCGCCCTCAACAGTGAAAATATATAATACCAAAGAAAATAATAGCTTACGCTATAAATTTTCTTTGATAATACCTGTTAAGGAATACTTTTGCTTACAAGTTATACATAGACCTCGACATAGACAATAAAATATAGTTTTAGGAAGTACATTCTATTTGCTTAAAAATATACAAATTCGTGCCTACCTGTAACAGTATTATGATAATCTAGATTCAACTGCCCTTATTGCTTCTTTTAGTTCCATCAATAGAAAATATTATTCTTAAATTGGTTCCTAGTTACTGGAATTTATGTTCAATTTTGCAATACTTAAATACACCATTATTAAACCACTGTTATGTTTCCGCAAGTGATCAATCAGCTGTTCGACTAACTTGTTTATTGTATTTGTGAACTAAAAAAGTTAGGTTAGGTTACGAGAGACCAAAATTAAATAAAATACCGCCTATTCTTAAAATAGGGAGGGCCATTCCCCAGTAACAACGGGCAATTACAACCTAGAGTAAGATTTTTATTCTTACTCTAAGTTTAAAACGCTTTGTTCTCCCGAGGAACGCATTTCGCCTATATTATTATATTATTTTTCTGTGGAAGGCGCGCCCCGTTTCAAAGGCGGATAGATGTATGATGTTTATGTGGTTGCATAACAGCCGCGATGCTGGATTAGAATAGATGGAATAGATATTAACATAGGTCCCCCTTTTCATTTAAAAATAAAATACGTAATATAGAATTTTGCACCATATAGCAAATAATGTAATTAATATTTAAACAGAATATTCACAACTTTGTTAAATATTTCTTCAAAAGAAGTACATTTTGAGAATAGCGTTTTATGTTTTCCCGTAATTCTAACAAAGGATCAAATCAGGAAAGAATTCACTGAATTAAAAATAATGATTCATTAATAACTAAAATATACAGGTTTCGTGATAATATGACATAGATAATATTTTTTAAACAGATTAGCTTACCTTATTTAATTTGAAGGATTTACGAGTTTCGTATCTTCGCTGCCTATTTGGAGGTTCCATGTTTTCATGATTTTCTTGAATATTTCGGCATCTGTTGATTATTTACGGTATAATGCATATGCTAATATATCATGGCTTAGCTTTCAAGTAATCAAAACTATTTTTTATCTTACGAAATGAAACTCCAAGGCAGTAAATTAAGATATTATCAAAAACTCAAGAACTGACAGGTTCGGAAAATGGCGGTTTTAGTAGTAGGTTGGTATTTAACGAACCAGGATCGGAAAATCCGATTGTCATGCCGAACAGCTCTCCGAACGGAGAAAATTTTCGTTAACTAACGAAATGATAAGTGCAAAATCGCACCCCCGGACTCGAGTCAAGCAAATTTTCTGCTGATAGAGATTAGTTAACGATACTTTATCTTGCTGTAAATGGAAAATATCCCCATACTTTGGGCAAATTTCTCTATCTCGACTTTTTCTTTGTTTTCCACCCGCTTAACTGTCATCCTATTTTTCCCGAATTCACACACATCATAATAAGAAAAATGGCTGAATTTTTTTTAGTTTTACCTCTTTAATTCACATTTAAAAAATATCACTGGTATTTTGTTACCTTCAGGCCTCGCTGTCATACTAGCTACCACTACACCTTCGCATATATCCTGCTTCATATTCACACATTCATCTAATTTATCAACTTGAATACATTTTATAATTTCGCATCTAGGAGGTATTATACTATTCTCCACTCTTTTGGATTCTAACGGAACTGTTATTTGTTTATTTTTAATCAGGAATGAAATCGAAATGTTTTCATAGTCTAATACTGTTTTTGTTTCGTTAGAAAATCTGATCCGATTACCCCATGTATACCATCTTCGAACTCCTTTATAACAATAAACTCCTGACTAACACTATGTTTATTTTTAACAATCATCAAGCTTATCGATCTTAATGCCACCGACGAACCCGAGACACTTTTAATTGTCATCGCATTCGTTCTGTCTATATTTTCAAGACTCTTTAAACGTTCAGAAAAAAATACAACTCACGCTTGCTCCTTTGTCAACAAGTAACTTAAATTCATTCATTCCATATTCCACTTGTACATTCCACTACTTTATTTTGCCGCGTTATTTTGTCGGCCTTGCCATTGACGCTCGAAACTTGAACCGTTATCTTTATAATTATGAATTTTCGCGATAGTTAAAATGTTTTCTCATGTTAAACATTTTTTGGTCGGTTAGAGAATTTTCTCTGTGTGTTAATTCCTCTTCTTTTGCGCCTGTAACTGCCTCACTAAGATTTTCATAATTCCTAGCTTTAATGATAGTTCTTACCTCGCTGTTATTGAAACCGTTAAATAATGCATTCTATGTCAATTTTCAATTTATTGGACGTAAGACTTATAATGCATTACCATCTTGACACAACTTTTAGCTTGAGCTAAAGTTAATTCAGATAAAATAAATTCGATAAATTTGCCATAGTCCTCTATATTTTTACCATTTGTTTTGCGATGTGTAGCTGCATGGACATGGACAGCGTTTGTGTCAATTTTTTTTTTCAGCAAATGTCTTTATCATTAATTAACTGTTCTACGAAATTATATGCTGCTTGTAAACGCGTTTTTGCATATTGCGTTAATTTTACTTTTAGAACGTATTTTCTTAAAAGTATTTTCACTATACAATTATCGGACATACCTCGTATTTTTGATCCACTGGGCTTTCTTGTCCCATTGATTATCTTTGCTAAACATACAAAATTTATAGTGTCATGGTATTGGTTGGGATGAAAGTCCTCCTGGTAATATTGTAAAACTAAAGAGTTAACTAAACTTAATTTCTTCGATTAAACTTGATCATCGTGTACTTATAGATAACTCATCTTGTATCGAAATGCATGGTTTCGATGATGCTTCTGAAGTGGGTTACGCAGCGGTATTTTTTTTTCGTATACTGGATAATTCTGATCATCCTATAGTAAAGTCTTCCCTTGAAACGAATATCTCTTCCCCGCTTAGAGTTATATGCGTCCCTGCTGTTATCTCATTTAATAAATTCTGTTTCTACTACCTATTCAGACGTTTCATTTTCAAAAAATATGTACATATTCAGATTCTGTCGTTGCCTTGGCCTGGATCAAAGATTACTGAGAACTAACATTGAATACTTGTATACTTTGAAAACTGCTTTATTTCTTTAAAAAACTACGTGACGCTTGAAACGACTCATCAGTTGCCGGCCATATCTTATTAGAGAGAGAGAGAGAGATATAGTTGATTTTTATTTAGGAAGTAAATTTTAGCTTAGTTGCCGGTTCTAACTGAATTTTATAAAAAATATAAAAAGCTATTTGTTATAATTTACGACTAAGGCAAAATTGGCCTTAACAGTCAGCTTTACTGGCATGGCCCTGAACGACTTTTAAAACCCTTTTCTAAAGTTGTTCCTCCTCTCCATTCGGATATAATTTCTGACAATTCAATAGCAAATTCTGAATGGCGAGTTACAACACTGTCAACTTTAAACGAGCAAATTTTCATTAATATATTGCTAGGAAAATTATCTTCGCTCATGAAAATACCACGAATTATGTCCTATCTATTACTGTTCAAACATCGTAAGGCGAATGTTGAATCACACTTTTGGTTTATTGACTAAGGAGCTATTCGACAGGTCTGTGTTCATATGATGTAAGCCTGTTCTCATTCAACCTAATATGAGCGAACTGCCAAGTTTCCGCGTAAACAAAGTTAAAGCTTTTCGGTGCGTAGGGGAAGATTTCGGATGACCTGCTTATAAAATTAAGTAAGCATCGAGGTACTAAAACGCTGAAAACGTATATCTTTTCGTTTATTGTGTAACCAAGGCTGCATAGCATAGCTATTATATCTACTTAGAAACGTCCCAAAGGGCAATCCAATATCACTGTAGTCTAAGATTCCCAGAATTATTTGACCAAATAGTTAACAAGTATATTGTATATTAATTTAAGAGTAATCAAACAGTTATTGAGTGCTCAGAGTATTATTCCTAGATACACAAAGGCTGTTCAGGGGTTACAAAAGATGGAAAAATGTACAGCTTATTTAAGAGGACTAGGTCACATAATTGGTCTTGCAAATTTTGCAAAAAGACTGAGCTTAAGAAATTTTCGATCGATATCACCACCAAGAGAAGATCTACTCTAAAAGCTCCAAAAAAATTGTACTCTAGCTTATGTTTTGCAGAAACTTGAGGATATGGATTCTTCAAAATACTATATGGAAAATATAAGGAACATTTCAAAATAAATTACAAACTGAAACAGAAACTGCTAAATATCAAGAATCAACTAAATCGAAATGAACAAACTAAGCTTAATAACAACATTGTTATTCATCGTTTTCTATTCGAAACAATTAAAAGGTACGGATATTCTAAAGAAAATAGGATCTGAATTACAAATTACATTGACAAGCGATCAATTCACAGCGGTTCACCTTGGAAGAGATGAAACTAAAAAAAAAACAAAAATTTCATTTTATGAAGACGAGATTAAGAAATTTGTAATAAAATCCCCACGAAAATTTGACTTATAGACATAACCAAACTCTTGGATATAGGAAGAACGGTAAGAGTTTCTTAAACCATGCCCTTACTAAACATAACTTACACATTTTTAGGACCGCACAGACTTTTAAAAAGAAAAAATCTGATCAAATTTGTATGGATCAGCAACGGTAAAATATTCGTAATAACACTGAACATTAACAAGACAAGAAGGAGCACTCGAAGTTCCTCCTCCCCTTGATATGCCTATCTCACTCGAATATCGGGTGCTATGCTTTTTCGATCCCTCGAAGTCGATGCCAGGTGAGATGCATAAACTGGTTGTCCGTCGTATAATAGAGTATTGAATGCAATATACCACCAAATATTAATATATACCAATTGTCTTTATATTTCCCTAATTTTTTATTTTTTAAAAATTAAATTAAGCATTTAGCAATTTAGTTAGTGTTTTGTGCTTGGTAAATGGCTGGAAAATTATGATTAACTCCGTTCTATCTTTATGGGAAACTTTAAAACGCAAAAATTATTCATTTTCTTAACAAGAAACCTTAATCAGGATTGCCTCGAATTTTTTTTGTCCTGATAAGAAATTGTGGCGGAAATTTGAGAAATCCAACCCCAATACAATTTTGTAACGCATCCAAGAAATTATTTACTCAAACATTTCTTAATGAGGTTGAAGGTGCAAAATGAATCCAAGATATTAATAAAGTTTTGGTTAATGTAACTCCTAATTTGATCGAAGAATATAAAAAAATCTGTGTACCAATAATGACAAAAAATAGTTTTAAAAGTGTTTGCATGCGACTATATAAATCTTTTAAGTACGGACGGCAATGCTGTAGTGTTTACATTACTGGCTATCTATTAAAAAATCGGTAAATTTTCTTTAGCCGGAACTTCCCTCATTATGAATCTTTTCTTTTATTAGGAATAGTGAAGTGTGGCCCAATTTAGTTCAGTATAATAGTCATTACTATCTTTTAAACATTTTTATTGGGTGCCATTTTTTCCATCATATTGGATTCCTACCAATATTTCACTAGTTTCTACCGACGCCATACTTGATTTTTGAGTATAATTAAAAATAAATTCAGTAAGTACTTTTTACACTGACAAACACCGGCATTTTGTTACGTTCTGTTGAATTCTGCCAGTTTATACCGAGTTTATCCCTATATCACATTTAATTTTTTATAAAATTTAATGACAATTGAATTTTCAAAAAATTATTGGCCGCCATTTTGTTTTACCATCTTGAATTCATGCCTCAAATTTACCAGTTTATCTCTATATCACATTAATTGCTTGCCCAAAATTTTAAATTAAACTAAGAAGTAGTTTTTTCAGGCCGATTTTTTAAATATTTTTAGACCACTATTTTATTTTGCTATCTTTTATTCACACCAAAATGTTACCAGTTTATTCCAACACTTGATGTTTGTGCAAAATTTGAGGAAATTGGATAATCAGTTTTTTAGTAATAATTTTTTTAACGTTTCACTACTCCGCCTTGTTGTCACTATCTTGTTCCGGCATACTGGATTTTAAACTTTCAATATTACCAGGTCATCCCATATGACTCTCAATTTTTGCCTAAAATGGAAGTTAATCTTAGCTTTTAAGCTATGTCCCGAACTGACAGACAAATTGACAAACGGACCGACGGAATTAATGAAACATATTTTTTGGCATATAAGGACGCTAAAACCTGAAAATATATAAAACCTGAGAAGGTGATTTTTTTCACTATTACAAATATTTTATTTGGCCGCCGTTACGTTCCGCCATCTTGAATTAGTACCACAGGTTTACTACTTTATCTATATACCACAATTAGTTTTTTAGGCTGAATTTTCAAATACTTTATTAAGCCGCCATTAAACAACTTGACGTGTTCCCCTTTTTTCTTTTAATACATATAAAGCAAAATAGGTCACAATAACAATTATGGATAGATATTTTGAATCATCAATCATCAACAGCCTTTTAATCCACTGCTGGATATCGGCCTACCTCTCGCATATACCTATGCTGTGTGTCTTAGCTGTAATTTACACAGGTCTATGGGACCTACAGTTTATCGTCGAATCCGAACGACGCTATTTCAGAGGTGATTTTAGCGTATTACTGATAGAGCGCGCAACCACCAACCCATCAGAAGGCGAGCGCATTATGTATTCTTAACAAAGTCTGCTTCAGCTCGGAATCGAGCCAGGGACTTTGAGCGCCGAAAAGCAAACAAATTTTTAAACTCCTTTTTAAATCACCCCGGAAGTGAACGTTACTCTTTTTAATCGCTAGTGGTTTCCATCAACCTCGTAAACGCATAGGCACCTGCACAGCTGTATGAATTTCTCGGATTCGGCGGCTCGTTATTGTAAGCACAACATAAAAGTTCCGCACTGTGCCCCTTCTTGTTTTGTTAATGTTCGGTGGTAATAAGTACCTAGTATAGGTAAAAAGTGAAGAGGATTTAAAAAAACTAGAAAACAAAAGAATATATATATATATATATATATATATATATATATATATATATATATATATATATATATGGACGGTCAAAGTATTAGAAATAAATTTGATGAGATGCAGTGTCCTATGGGCAGAGTAACTAGAGTGTGCTTGTGCTAGTTGAGACCTGGCTGTCTGAAGAGGATATTTTTTTGAACTTGCGGGTTTTAATTCTAGACATTCTTGCCGAATGAAAAAGGGAGGAGATGACTCAATATTCGTAAAAAATGAATACCAATAAAGGAATTATTTAAACCAAATCCAAATGATATTTTTAGATGGCTTTGTGCTAACATTGGTGATAATCTTTAAATAAGTGCTTTTTATCGACTACCGTCCTGTGATTATGATCAGATTGCATCAAACATTGAAAACATAATGCTACAATACCCAAAAAAAAACACATAATTGTGGGAGTTTTCAACATCAACTTGCTTGGATCAGATCGAAAAATAGCAAAGGAGTACAATAATTTGGTAGCTATAAGTAATTACAGTATAAAAAATAAAATTCATACAGAAAATGCAACTGGATCATATTTTTACAGACCAAGTTTTTAACAAAAAATGCATAATTTCTGTAGAGAATAATGTTTTATCAGATCACAGGAAAATGATAATCGCAGTAACGGAAAAACTAAAGAGCCACAAAGGAAAAGTTACGTATAAATCTGGAACAATTGATTATAAAAAATTCATTACATTTAAAAACAAAGTTAACAATAACAAAATAGCAACATTTCAAGAAGTAATCGACGTTATTAATCAGTGTAAATGTGAGTCAGAATATCGGTGATCAAAAGCCATGAAAACAATACTTGGATTACGCCAGAACTTCTTGACATGATTAAGGAACGTGATATATTATATAAAGAAAAAAGTCAGAACTGGGATGACACGAGTTTCGATAAGTAAAAAATAATATTAACAAAATAAGAACCTTAAAATAAGCAATGTATAGAACAATACTAGAAATGACTCAAGAGAACAGAGGCAGTTTTCTAATAAATAAAAACACAATAATTAATAGTTTGTGTATTAATAATATTAGAGTTAGCGACCCTTGTAATGTTATTAATAATTTGAACTTATTTCTCTAATGTGGGAGAAATCATTATTATACAGGAAATAGATGATGAGGTACAGACTCTTTCTCCTATGCTTAGGGACAACCTTAAATTTCAAGAAACCCCCGGTGATAATAGTATGTACATACAGGTTACTAATGAACTGGAGGTTAGTAACATTATTTCAAAAGTTTTAAAAACTCAGCTCCGGGTCATGATTAAATAACAGTTTAAGATATTTTCAATTTACAACATGTTTTAATACCACTTAATAAATAACATTCTCACGTGGTATTTTCCGTCAAGAGTTCAAAATTAGTAAAGTATTCCCTATCTGTAAGACTGCTTTAAAATACTGTATGGGCCATTTTAGACCAATATCTGTGATAATTATGTTTTCAAAAATTATAGAGACGATAGTATAAATTTAAGCAAAAGTAATAGTAAAAAACCAATCTTTTACAAGGTAAACTCTAGCTTGGGGATTTTACATTATTTATTATTATTAAAACGTATTTAGTGGACAGACAACAGTATGTGGAATTGGGTTCATTTAATAGTGATTATAAATTAAACAAATATGGTATGCCTCGGAGCTCTTTGTTGTATGTCTATATATTACCTCTGAAGCACGTTGGTCTTAAAGCACTCTATACTTTATAGTTCCAGTTAAAACATTAAAGTTACAGCCAGACGCTATATTATGAGCCTTAAATAGTGAATCAAGATCCAACCTATTTTTAATTTTATGAGTAACAATTTCTTTTAGTGAGGATTCCTGTAGACTAACTATTTTTTATGAGCCTGTATAGTAGTAGGATGTGGAGTCACAATGCAGAGTGTTTTATTGGGCGAACTTTAAAAATAAATAAATGTTCTGCTAGATGATGCTGAAGTACCGAATGAAGTAGAAGAAACTCCAGTGTTTAAACTTATTTTCTTGTCTTGCAAAGGACGGTTAATATCATGTTTACGGTAGGATATATTTTCCAGTTCCATTATTTGTTTTATAAGGTTTTGTCTCTTAAGTTAAGGACAATTTTTATCATCAGATGCGTTATGTTGACCCAAGCCACCGAAACACTTCCGATTCTACATATTTAATGACCTCTGTACGATGTATCAGAAAACTAGGTATTTAAATTATATTGAATTTATAAGTATTTCGAGTTAATTAAGGTGTTATTCGATCTAAAATATTTAAATGTGACCGGAATTTTTTCGTGCCAATTGATTCCACATCTTTTTAATTTTTCCGTTTACTTCTGTATGACAAGAAACAAATTTCATATTTGTTTTAAAGCAGTTTATTTTATCTATAGAATTTAGGCCCACAGGTTCATTATAAACATAATAAGGCGCAAAATTATTTTCATTTTATAGAAATACTTCTTGGTTTTTTTTTATTTGTGTATAATGAACTATGTTTTTATTCCAAATACTTTTCATTTTTTTATTAATATCATCTAAACCTAAATAACATTTTTACTCTTTCTGGAGAATCGTGGAATTCTGGTCATTCCTCAGCCCGTAAACACCTCAAGATCAATATTAGTCGATTTATCACGATAGGGAGGCAGACACCCTGCTAGGGGTGCCCATTTAACCCCGCTTAACTACAATAGATCGTTGAAATCAGCTATTCTTACGAGACCCTATAAAATACTGACAATGCAATACAAAAAAACTTTCAAATACTTAAAAATGTTCATGCCTAATAAGTAGTGTAGCAGCAAAGGGATTTCTCCATCAGTTTTAAAATGAAAAGGTACTTCAAATTTTCAAAAGCAGAGACTCCTTTGACAAATCAGGCATCTAGAGTTCAAATATCACTTCTACCTATTATCTCAAAGGTCCACAGTTAAATATCAAATGAGCCATTTTTTTAAACATACATTTTCCTGCAAAATTAATATGGTTTCCGCAATAAAAAATCTACAACTCTTGCCTTAACAATTTAACGAACTACGTGGTTGAAGGTATGGATGATTGCGAAAGTATAAATGCGTCTTTCTTGGATCACGGCGAAGGCGTTTGACTGTGTGACACACGACATATATAAAAAAAATCGGTAAATTTCCTTTACTCGGAACCTCCCTCGTTGTGGATCTTTCTTTTTATTAGGAATAGTAAAGTGTAACCCAGTTTAGTCATTTAGTATACTGTCATTTCAAATATTTTCATTGGGCGCCACTTTGATCAACCATATTGGGTTCGTACCAATATTTTACCAGTCTCTAGCTATGCCACACTTAATTTTTGAGCATGATTTAAAATATATATAGATTGAATAAGTAGTTTTTACGCCATTTTGTACCGTCATGCTGAATTCGTACCAGTTAATCTCTGTATCATATTTAATTTTGTTGCAAAATTGTCATTTGAATAAGAAGATTTTTTTTCGTTTTAGAAGATGTTTTAGTTTTAACATTTTTTCGGGCATTTTATTTGGCCGCCATTTTGTTCCGTCATCTTGAATTCGTACTACAATTTTACCAGTTTATCTCTATATTACACTTAATGCTCGCACAAAATTTGAAATTAGTCCAATAAGAAGATTTTCAAGCTGTTTTTTTTTTAATAATTTATTAGGCTGACATTTTGTTTTGCTGCCTTAGATTTGCACCAAAATATTGCAGGTTGATCCCTATGTTAACACCAGATTTTTGTGCAAAATTTGAGGTAAATTGGATAATTTGTTTTTTAGTAATAATTAATTTTTTTAACATTTCACTAGGCCGCCATTTTGTTCCGCCATATTAGATTTATCAGGTCACCCCCACATTAACTTTAATTTTTGACTAGGCAGTCGGGTAAGTAGTTTTTACCTACACCGCGAAGTGACTGACTGACCGACAGACAGACCAACGGAATTGAAGAAACATATTTTTTGGGATCTAAAATGTTGACATATGTAAGACCGGAAATTTTTTTCACGATTATAAACAATACATTTGGCCGCCATTTTGTTCCGCCATCTGGAATTCGTACACAGTTTTACCAGTTCATCTCTATACCACAATTAATTCTTGCACAAATTTTGAAATCAATCTATTAAGTAGTTCCTTCGAGCTGCATTTTTAAATATTTTATTTATATATAACCGCCGTGTTGTTTCGTCATCTTGGATTCGTACTAAAATTTTACCAGTTGATTATAGCCTAATACTTGATTTTTTTCGCAAAATTTGAGGAAAATTTGATAAGTAAGCTTTTAATAATAACTTTTTTAATATTTGACTGGACCGCCATTTTGTTTTGCCATATTGGATTTTTACCAAAATGTTACCAGGTCATTCCCATATGACCCTCAATTTTTTGCCTAAATTTGAAGTTAATCGGATAAGTTGTTTTTTAGCTATGCCGCAAACAGACACACCGACGGAATTGAGAAAACATGTTTTCCGACATCTAGGGACCCTGAAGCGTAAAGATCTAAACAAATCTCGAAGGGGGATTTTTTCACGATTACAATACTTTCATTTTATGAGGGAAGTAAAAACATTTCCAGCATTAATTTGAGACCTTTTTTTTAAACTGACAGACATGACTAATAATACCTCGTCGCTAGAGGTATCCGGATATTTGGCTCGCCGACTTCTATCACTTTGTATTAGCTATTATGGCTTTATTAATGGTTTAAATGACAAACTTGGTGCTAACCTAAAGGGAGGGATCCACCGAACAGTATAGGTTTTGTTTTAATATTACAAAAATGTTTGGTTATTTTTTTATATTCCGTTGTTAAGCTACTCTATTATAAATTTGTGAATTTGGTTGGGCTAGCTGCTGTTAGTTGAGCTTTCTTTATATGTGTATATTTTTTTCTTATTTTTCGTTTCTCCGGATAATTAAAAATACAAAAGTTGTTCATATTTTTAATAATTTGACAGTTGGGGGGCGCCAGAGCTAAAGGAGCTTTTTAGAAAAAAGATATACCTATTGATTCTAAAAAATAGATTATGTTATGCCGTTTTAGGCGTCAATTTATCAGGAGTATAAAATAAATAAAATGTCTACGAGTTATACATATAAACACTTATACTATATAAAGGAAACAATTAATTTCATAACTACCATCGTGTATTGCCTTCTTTCAAGAAAAAAATCATGTTTATATTGAAATATAAAGATATTCACCAAATAGTCCAGAAGTTAAAAAAATAACAATATCTTTAAGTGCCAAACTTGAGGAATTTTCTCATATTAAATTATAATTATATATAAATTATTTTCTGAATAAAATTTTACGTGATGGAAAAAGTGTACATTAATTTGTAGAATAAGGTTCATCAATCATATCAAGCCAGAGATCAGGATATTAAGAAAATTTTTGTTTACAAAATATGGTTTTTCACTGTTACTGTGATATAAGGTAGCTGAGATTCTTTATATATAGATATATATATATATATATATATATATATATATATATATATATATATATATATATATATATATATATATATATATATATATATATATATATATATTATACATCTTACTATCATTTCTGCGTCTTTCCATAATCCAGCGATTCTGCGTCAACTGTGTGTATCGCGATATTTTTATTTATCCCTTTAGAAAGACCATCTCTACATTTATCAGATGTTAAATCTTAAAACAAAAATTTATTTTGAGATGGAACTTATTAAAAGCCATTTTACGGAATGTTTTATCTCCGCAACTTTTTTTGTCAATTTAACATACATACAAACATGCCGAAAAACATGTTTTCTAAATTCCGTCGGTCTGTCTGTCTGTCGGTCTGTCTATTCGCGGCATAGCTAAAAAACTACTTACCTGATTGACTTCAAATTTTGGTCAAAAACTAATGGATTTATAATATATTTATATATAAAATGGGGATGACCTGGTAACAATTTGGAAAAATTCAATATGGCAAAACAAAATGGCGGCCTAGTAAAATGTTAAAAAAATTAAGTATTATGTAGAAGTTAACTAGTAAAATTTTGGTGCGAATCCAAGATGGCGGAACAAAAGTGCGGCTTAGTAAAATATTTAAAAATTCATCCTACAAAACAACTTAATGGACTGATATCAAATTGTGTGCCATATCTAATTTTGGTATAGAGATGAACGAATGAAACTGTGGTAGTAACTCAAGATGACCGAACAAAATGGGGGCCAAATAAAATGTTTTTAATCATCAAAAAATTACCCTCTCAAGTGTTAGATATTTTCAGGAATTTAGCGGCTTGAGATAAATATTCAAAAAATATCTTTATCGATTCCTTATTCCGTCGGTCCGTCTGTCTGTCTGACAATTCGCAGAATAACTTAGAAACTACTTATCAGATTGACTTCAAATTTTAGTCAAAAATTAAGGATCATATGGGAATGTCCTGGCAATACCTTGGTTAAAATCCAATGTGTGGGAACAAGATGACATCCTAGTGAAGCGTTAAAAAAATTGTTACTAAAAAAACTAATTATACAATTTCCTCGAATTTTGCAAAAATTGAAGTATTACACAGAAATGAACTGGTAACATTTTGACATAGATATAACATAGCAAAACAAAATGGCAGCATAATAAAATATTTAAAAAATCGGCCGGAAAAAAACTACTCATTGGATTAATTTCAAATTTTGTGCAAGCATTTGGTACGATATAGAGGTAAACTGGTAAAGTTGTGGTACGAATTCAGGATAGCGGAATAAAATGGTGGCCAAAAATTTTTTAAAAATCATACCTTATTCGATTGACTTCAAATTTTGCAGAAAAAATTAAATATGATACAGGGGATAAACTGGTACGAATTCAACATGACGTAACAAAATGATGGTGTGTATCAATGCAAAAACTACTTATTGAATTCATTTTCAATTATGCCGAAAAAAAGATAGCAAGACAAAATGGCGGCCCATTAAAATGCTTAAAAATCATTCAGAAAAAACTAATTATTAGATTAAGTTAAAATTTTGTTCAAGCATTAAGTATGATATAGAGGTAAACTGGTAAATTTGTGGTACGAATTCAAAATGGCAGAACAAAATGGCGGTAAAATAAAAAAATATCAACGTAAAAAAATTCATTTGACTAAATTTTGCAGAAAAATTAAATGTGATATAAGGATAAACTGGTACGAATTCAGCACGGCGTAACAAAATGGCGGTCTGTATCAATGTAGAAACTGCTTATTGAAATAAATTATGCCCAAAAATCAAGTGCGGCTTAAGTAAAATACTGGTAGGAATCCAATATGATAGAGTAAAATGGCGCCCAATAAAAATGTTTGAAAAGATAGTATATATGTATTACTTAATTACTATGTACTGAACTAAATTGAATCACACTTCACTATTCCTAATAAAATAAAAGATTTATAACGGAAGTCCCGGGTAAAGGAAAGCTACCGATTTTTTAATTTTGTTTTCATTTGTTGATAATTAAACTTTATTTTATTATTAATAATATTTTAAATATAATTTACATTTTTATCTTATAATCTATAAAAAAAATCAATTATAACATTTAATTTTTTTTATCTACAAAAGAAGGTATTTTATTATAGCAAAAGGAACTTTACCGACTTTTTAAACATTTATATAAGCCGCCACTTTGTTTTGCTATATATAATTGTCAAGATTTTACTAGTTCATCCCTGTTTTACACTTGATTTTTGGTGCAAAATTTCAACTCAGTTGAGTTTTTGAGCTATGCCGCGAACAGACAGACATACAGATCGGCCGACGGAATTGAGAAAACATATTTTTTGGCTTCTAGTGACCATGAAAAATAAAGATCTGAAAAAAATCTGGTAGGGTCTTTTTACAAGCTTTTATTTAACTTTTTTTCTTCGTCTTTCCGGTTCAAAATTTGTAATCCATTTTTCAAGCACTTCTTGGCATCTGATTAAGTTAAAATTTGGCATACATATGTAACTTCGGTGACAATACAATAATATGTTACCATAGAGTAAAAAAAATCGTGAATATCTTAGACAGAGTGCGTAAAAGATAATTCTGAAAAGTGCAATATATATTTTAGTAATATTTTTTTTTTACTTTCTAAATGGTTTTCGTTAACGCTCCTCTTGTTATATTAGAGTGGTGTATTATAAAAATGTAAAAGTCTTTTTAAAATTATCGACGTTTCGCAACTTCATTGTTACATCCTCAGGACATACACATATATTTCCCAGATATTAAGTTTCTAAATGGTCTTCGTTAACGATCCTCTTGTTGTTATGTTAGAATGGTGTATTATTTGGGGTTAGGATCTACTAAAAAAAGCCTTTTTTTAAATCGTCGACGTTTCGCAACTTTACTGTTGCATCCTCAAGACATATATATTTTATATCCTGCATGAAACCCATATTATCTGTCTTTACCTACTCGGTTGGTCCGCAGATACTTCCTAACCCCAAATAATACACCACTCTGACATAACAAACAAGAAGATCGTTAACGAAAACCATTTAGAAACTTAATATCTGGGCAATATCTGCGAACCAGCGGAGTAGGTAAACACTGATAATATGAGTTCTGAGGATGCAGCAATAAAGTTGCAAAACGTCGACATTTTAAATTTTTTTTGCTGGATCCTAACCCCAAATAATATACCACTCAACATAAAAACAAGAGGATAGTTAAAATTACACCGTTAAGCAGTTCTTTCAATTTTTAAATATTTTATTAAGCCGCCATTTTGCTTCGCCATCTTAGATTCGTACCAAAATGTTACAAGTTGATTCCAACATAATACTTAATGATTTGCACAATTTGTAATAAATTGGTGTAGTTTTTTTAATAATAATTTTTTTAACATTTCACTAGGCCTCCATTTTGTTTTTCCATATTGGATTTTTACCAAGATGTTACCAGGTCATTCCGATATGACCCTTAATTTTGACCAAAATTTGAAGTCAATGGGGTAAGTATTTTTTAGATACGCCGCGAACAGACAGACAGACGGACGGAATTGAGAAAACATGTTTTTCGTCATCTAGGGACTCTGAAACGTGAAGATCTGAAAAAAAATCGGAGGGTGATTTTTTCACCATTACAATACTTCCCTTTTACGAGGGAAGTGAAAAGTTTGGTTGCAAAAAAATTTCCATATAATATACGATTAAGCGCAAAAAATACGCAAAAACAAGTAGATAAAACAGAAAAAAAATTGAAATCAAATTTTCAAAATAGCCAAATTGGAAACCATAGAACTATAAAATAAAAAACATTTAAAGTATTTTTTTTGTACGAGGTGTAAAAATGCAAAATAGGATTAATTTAAAAAATGTAATTTTGTATACAGGGTACTTATAAGTTTAGAAGTTTACAAAACAAAAAAAACGAGATCCTATTTTTTGTGACAGCCAAATTAAAGAGCCTGCAAATGTAAATCAGAAAGCTTTTAGAAATTTTAAACACTGTTTCCATATATATATATATATATATATATATATATATATATATATATATATATATATATATATATATATATATATATATATATATATATACACTTCCCCAAAAAATTAACGCACCACCAAAAAATAACCAAAAGTTCAAAGCAAGATTTTATCAAAACTACTGGTCCGATTTAGACGTTTTTTTTTTAATGACAGGTTGTGCCATCCACAATGTTAGTATACTAACGGTATTCTAATAA